>VYZV01004285.1:64219-87572 GCA_013401275.1 Pandion haliaetus | reverse complement strand
AGTTAGAAGGAAACATACAAATTTCTGATAATTGATTAAAAAATCCATGTTATTTCTTTTTTTTTTTAATGATGGGTGAGTATCTTCTTGTAGTTTACTGACAAATTTTTGTTACATGAGACCAATGGCAATGAGCTCCATCTTTAGGCATCGTTTAAAGTACAAGTACACTAAACATAATATTTCTAAACATTTATGATGTTAAATAAAATGAAATTAATAATTAAAACTGTAATTTAATATTAAGTGTTCTTTGGCTGGCTCTCCTCCTTCTGCCTTCCCTTCCACAAACATATGTAGTCCTTTTCCTCAGAAAAAACACCATAGATCATATTGTGATACTGTATTTTGTACTTGGAGAAACAGCAGCTGACAGCTAGGTGCTGACATGCCTGAAGAGTTGTCCGCTGAGCACACCCAGAAGAGTGACTCCATTCCTACTTAACCAATGTCAGCCAGAGCCACTGGTAGGATTAAATCAAAAGAAGAGAATGAGGAGTCTTTAATTAGTGATGTCAACAAAAACTGCCAGTAAGAATCCTGGCACAGCAAAAGCAATAAAGTGCCAAAGAATGAAAGGATTATCTACAGGGCTAGCTACAAGATGATGTGCAGTGGCCATTTTAAATGCAAGTATACAAATTTCATATAACGTTTGAGATTTTTGTAAACCAACACCCACAGGGCAAGCTCTGCTGCCTGCATTTCCATACCACTTCCCAGTTCTGCTTTTGCCAAAAGTCATGTCAATGATTCTTTGCTCTTTGCTGCCAATAGTTTCCTGATAATGTCAACAAAGCAGACATGGATAAATCAACTCCCTAAATCTAATTTTTTTTTTTTTTTAAATGAAACATTATTCTTCCTGCAGCTCTGAAATGAAGAGGCTGACCTTAAACAGTAAAATATTCTATTCTTGGCAACTGTCCTTGTCAACTTTGTGGACTGCCAACTGCAATGCTCAGAGTTTGTTGCCTTCATTGCCAGATCAGCATCATATGAATCTACTATATACCAACCAATAAAAACAGAATTTATGTGAAGATAAACAGCCCTGCGTCTGCTTCTGCACAGCAATGACAAAGTCGTGGGTAATATGAAGGTGGCAACTGGCAGACTCAAGCCTTTTGTAATCCGGCCTATAAGAAAAAGAAAACAAGTTATTACTGATGTATCTTTGAAGGCACTGTTCAGTGACCTGGCCATGAGATCTTCTTACTTTGGGTCTCAAATCAGATACAGTAATGCATAGGTAAGGAAACCAAAATGCTCCATTTCCTTCTTGCTGGGGGTTGGTTGTTTTCAAAGTAGTTTTAGTCAATGAGGCATGTTGCCTTTAAAAATACAAAGTTGGCTGTACATTGAATACCCTCTTTTTTCAGTTTGCAAGACTTTATTTGGAATCCCTAGGAAAAAAAACCAAAAGTATCTGGGTCAGTGTAATAAGGTAACCAACCACTACAATTTCAAACTACAGTTACTATAATGTCCTCTAGGAATAAGAGTTGGATTGATTCACTGACTGGGAAACCTGTAATTTCAATCCTTACATTTCCATCATTTTGCTACATTTTGCATCCACAGCTCTCTCCATCAGGATACTTAGAGAGTAAGGGCAAGACCACAGCTGTGATCCATATTCTCCTTAGAATAATCTAAATAATTTATCATTATGGGGTGGTGAAGTTACACCCCATAAACTCTTCGGATCTACAAAATTCTGCACTTACCTTTCCTTACAGGAGGCATTGTCTGTGCTTGCATTTACATTCATAAATCCAGTCACTTGGGTCCACCATTATCAAATTTGAGACAACACTTCAAAAAAATACAGAAATACCTAAGCGAGTAATTTAAACATCCTTGATCATGTTTGTACTGCATTTTGATGCTCACTTTCTACAAATATTTAAACTAACAAACTCTCTGACAAAGCATCATAAATTTTGATGAACACTTGAATAGTCTCTACATGCTGCACTGGGGGGAAACCATCACCTCCAGATATTTCCAAATTTCCAAAACCTTAGCAGTACCTAGCTTGATTGTCCATTAGTGCCTCCCAACATTTGGAACAAACACTAACTTAGATTTAATTTAATCCCTTGTGCTTAACGGTCATTCCTCAGTTCCTCCAGCAGAACTGTCCCAATGCAGCTGCTTCCTCCAAGGTAGAGGGGAAATGCAACCTGGCAGCAGCTGCAAAGCAGCTGATTTCCTATGGGGAGAGGAAACAGAGCAGTAGGAACTGTTGGGCTGGGCAATGAGAGGCCTGTGGGAAAATTTTGGAAGCTGCTTGAGTTTTCTCTTCCTTTTAAGGTCTTTTTTTTCTTCTTGGGCTCCTACTTTTTCACCTCAATAGTACAGCCCACTTCTTACCTTCCTTCTCCAGGTACAAATGAGGATTTCATCATTCTCCTCATGCTTATCTATTTCTACCCTAGAAGAAGTAATGCAATTTCAGTGACATTTGTGTTGTGCTTTGTTTAAGTTATAGAATCTTCTTTGCCCAAACATCTGCATTTGGATATCTGCACTGATCTAGCATTCTACTGTAACCAGACTGCCCCTTTCTTTTTCAGACAGGCAAGAAAGCCACAAAAACTGCAGTTATAAAATACACTTCCTGGAATGTATGAGATTTTGAATATTGTGTCCACAGAGATGTTGTAGAACAAACTTATATATTCTTGCCTTCACTAGTTGGGGTGAATTTAGCTATTAAGTAGCTAGATAAGCTTCTTACAGGGAATTATATATACATTACACGATATTAAAAGGACATATGGGTAGGGTTGCAATGCACTCAAAGAACATAGGAAGTCTGAAGCATCTCAGAGTTGCCTGAGATAGTAGGATCACAGATTACCAGCCTCTTCACCATGGTGTTGCTCTCAGACCTTACTGAAAAGCAACATCAAAAAGTGTCTTCTCCAGTAAAGAACAACTGAACTTGTTTTCACCAAATTCAAAAATTATAACAGGTTTGTTGATGTAGCAGCAAAATTATGCCAACAAGTGAAGGGTGATTGTGCTAAGATAAACCAGAAGCTTATATCAAATTCTGCTCTGTAGTTACTTAGATTACATATTCCAACTGAAGCTCTCAGCCTGACAAATTTTCTGCTTTCTACCAAAATTTATTTGTACTGTGCAGAGAATATTTTTCTGATATATTTACCAAAATTATTTCTGCAAAGTCATGTCATTGAAGTAGGCAGTTCATTTTTAATTTGAAGGCTCATCCGCTTGTGAGCATGAAATTTGTGGTTTGGTGGGGTTGCCACAAATCACTGTTCTCTTATTGACTCCTCTCTCACTTCTTAACTTCTGAATCTCTTCCTGCCACCCAGAGAAATGGACGGGGTACAGGTCCCGATGTACATTCTTGCTGTTCTTTCTCCCCATGGGCCAAGGATATCTTGGGTCTGTTCCTGAGCCAGTCAGTATCAGGTGGTCTGCTGGACATTTTTTTCTATGTCCCTAACCACAACACAAGCTCTGTGTGTATAATAAATGGAGAGTCTTTTAAAAATTGTGATCCTATAGCTCAAATAGCTCCTCTTCCCTTGTTTTTCCCTTTCCTCATAGCTTTGCCTCACATTCCCCATTGTTTTCATGCTCTGAGTCAGGAAGGACCACTTTTGAGGGGGATATATTAGCACAGCATTTTTCTGGCAAAGTAAGCAGCTGTGTCTCTAGTTATTTTTTTATTTATTTATTTATTTATTTAAATAAACCATATTTCATGCTAGCAACATAACAAGAAGGTCAAATCATTTGATTTTAAAAAGTACAGTCATATTCTGTGGTACAAAACTTAAGTAATCATAAATACTCACATGTACAGAGAAGGGTTCGTTCTCCACAGTGTTTTGTCTCCACTTTACTTGGGTTTATAATTTACATTGGGGTGGAGAAACTTGGCTAACTGAGACTCCTGAGATTTTCTGAAAATAAACACATGAAAAAACCAGACAATCACATATATAATTGTGTCTCAGACATTTCCAAAAATGGTACTATGCAGAACAAGAGATTTCACTTTCTAATAGAGAGCTAGATCAGGAGTGCATTATGGTTTCTCAGTCAGGATATGTCTATGTAACAAATTGCAGTGCCAGGCAAGGTTACTCATGTTAGCTCTAAGGATGCTAGCTGGAAGCTGGCAGCAGGCCGGCTGCATGAGCCGGGGTTTGCAGGGGCTAACAACCTTCCCCCAGGGGCAGGCTCCACATGCCAAGGCAGGGCACTGCTCTAACACAAGGCTGCTGCTTCCAGACACCCAGTGAGTTCATTCAGGATATTATGGTGGGGCACTGCACTACACTACATTGACATATGTAAGTGGTTCTGCTATTTGGTCTCCACATGCTTTGGTGGGGAAGTAAAACATGGAAGGTAGACCCAGTGCATAGCGAACTATAATGTGCTGGATACTCAGCTGACCAACCCAGTCCCACACTCCAGTCCACCTGCACTGTGTGACAGAGGCACAATTAAGAAGCCACAAATGCACCAGCTACCACAGTGCCATCAACATTTTACACACATCACACTGTAGAGATTTGGTTATAAGCGTTTGTACAAATAGAACAATCTGGTGATTAAAAAATCATACTTGAATCTTCACTGTTGTTTCTTCACAGAGAAGTCATTTTATTACAAGCATTAATTAAGAATACACATATGTTCAAATGCACTGAGGGCATTACAATCCTCTGCTACGGTATAAAGAAAAAAAGAAGTAATACAGGCCCAGTGTTCCTTGTACTTACCAAAGTAGCACTGACACATTAATCCTTTCATTCAGAGATGAATAGATAAGGGAGACTACAAAATTTTTAGGGAGTTACTCCCTCAACAGAAAAAAAACATAGAAAAGGAAAGACTAAAAAGTAAAACATACCTGACAGGCAGGAAGCATTCATCAATGTGTGAGCTATGACACACATATTCTGTTATACAAAATTATATTTTTAAGACTTTGAAGAGTCATCAGAATTTTTAATATCTTTATTTGAAAATAAAATTTATATTTGTTACTTCATTTTTGTGGTATAGGAAATTTCCTATAGGAATTAACAACTTTTAATCCACCATTTACAGCTGAAATACACATAAAAATAAATTCAGAAATACCTTTCTAAGTCACCACCAGTATACTGTGTGGACTTAAGGAGCACTTTTATTCGTCTTGACTCATATAGATAAGTATCTTCTCCCTGTGGCAAATTAAAGTTTAAAATTTCACATTTGCAGCTAATCCCTGACTGTATGATGGAAAAAAAAATAAAAAGCATGGATTAAGAACACACAAAAAAGTCATTATTCAGATGTACATGCACCTCAAGACTATCTCCAGTTTCAATGAAGAACCCCAAACCATCGAAGTTTCTCTGGAAGAAGTCATGAACCTGTGTGAACCTTGGTTAAAATCTGGCCTGAATTTGTAACAAAATAATAAGCCTAGTCAGTTTGGTTTTCCTACTTTTATAAGCATTTCAGAGATCTGGAGTTCTTATCTAACTTTTCTGCTGGTGTGAAGCTGTGTCATTCATAAACTAGTACTATGATACAGTCTAGAAAAGTGTCTTACTAGACACTTCTGCTAGTTAGTCAATGTAAGTGTTTTACAATAAAAATAAACTTGCTCAGGCAAAAGTGGTTGAGGACTCAGCTGGCATTATTTGGCAGTGTTCAGAAAGCAGCAAGCATGCCTTCCCATAACATTATGTTTGCCATTTTATTTGCATTACAGGCATGTCTATAACTGCTTTCTGGAAGCTGCTGTAGTCTAAATAAAGATCTAGGATTTCACCTTTGTTATTTCTGCTGCTACTGCACTGAATTAAAAACAAAACCAAATGTACTTATAAAAATTATGTGAGATGTAGCAAACAATGCCAGCATCAAGTTACTGTTCAAAAAAATGTGTATCATTTTTTAAACAGAGGTAGATCAAACCCAAAACATTACATGAGAACAATTCAGTGCCAACTGGGGAGAAGGGTGTTGTAAATCACAGCTTGGTGCTCTCTTGCATACATCTCACTCTAGTCCCGATCCATCAATGTGGAGACACTTTCACTGGAGTCCAGAGGCACTTTGCCATCTCTACTTGAGGCTTGCTGGGAAGGTTCACACAGATGCTGAAGCCCATGACAGCAAGAAATTCTATAGAAGATGTTGAGAAATACAGCCCTGTATGTTGAATATCCCTACTATTTTACAGAATTATTTTTAAACATGCATATACATATATATTATAATATATGTATTACTTTTGTTCCTCAGCACAAGCTATAAAGCCTATGAAAGAGTTACATAAAGTTCTGTGAATTATAGTTAATTTACAGATGTGTTTGATTCCTTTCAACACTGAAGATGAAAAGAAGCATCAAGGACATCATTATCCTCTTTGTAATAATCATGAAATTTTCAATGATAGAAAAATTCCACAGCTTAACCTTTCCTGTGGAAGGAGTTACATTAGAAGAACAAGCTAATAGCATCTGATTCACATCTAAATGAGTCATTCAATTATGCCATGAACATCAAGGAAACAGAATGGGCTGGGACTTGAGGATAGTCTTGGCCATTGGATACACTCTAAAAGCATCTAAAATCAGTCACTTAAGAACTGTAAACAGAGAGGAGAGATTTATTATAGCCTTCAGAAGAGCATGGCACCACTGCTTTTATACACAGCTATGAAGAGTTGGTCCATGCTCCAATTTCTGAACTGGAAATTGAAACATTCCTTCCAAATACAGGCAAAGAGGAGGGAGGAGAGTAAACTTTGCTGTTTATGACCTGCATCGCACAATATGCTTTTTAGCAGTGCTTTTTTGTGTTTTATATTTTCACAGTAAACACACATGTAAACAAAACATAAAGGAGAAGACTGAAAGCAATGCAATTGAATTAAATGCTTGCCCACAGGAAAGCACAAATCTTCCACAACTCAGAGCCCAGATCTGTAGTCCACATAGAAGCACAGCTGATATTAAAGCAAATGAGTGCACTGCCACTGTGGGAACCAAAGGTCTGGAATGTAAAAAGGTAAAAAAAACCCCACGCTTTCATGTCAGTTTGAATGCACGGAGTAAAATCCTACCTACTACTATGTGAAGCTCACAACGAACAATGGGCACATGCAAAATCCTGTAACTGAGCACAAAACAGACCAAAAGATTTGCACCAATTTTTCTTCAAACACCCATCCAGTTCAGAAGATTTCCATGCTTCCAGCTACTCAGAGCATGCAGGGATGGCACCTGGATAATCACTCCACTCCTGACCTGACAACAAGGGAAGGGCAAATTCCCCATGATTGATTGACACTTAGCTGTGTCAGGGAGACTAATTTTATCACCATCCATATGTTCCCCATGAGGAAAAGGAACAAAAGCAAAAATCTGATTCTGGCTACAAATTACACGTAATTCTTGCATTTAGCACTTCAGTCTAGCAATCTTTGCATCTACAATTGTATTAAGAAAGAGCAACTATATTAGTTATGGTAATCTCATTCTACCATTTTAAGTGACATGTTGTTTGTGTGGGTGCTTGTAGCTCTGCATACTTGCATGCAAACAAATGGAAGAAAAGCCTGAATGACTGCCAAACGAGAAAGGAAGAAAACAGCAGAGAATTAAATTATTTTTTTCAGACTTCTGAAAATCAATTACAATGGAGTAAAACCCAAAAGCACAAGAAAGCATTTAGCAGTAACTGAGGCTCCTTGGGACCTGGATCATGTTAAAGGATCTGTTCAGGTGTATCCAACCTTAGTGTATTATTGTAAATTCATAGATTTGTAAGGCCAAGAGGGATCATTAGTTATGATCATCCGCTTTCATCTACCACAGGCTATAAAGAATTTTTCCCAATGAGGCCTAAATAAAACCTGACACTTAATGAAGCAGGAGGATATCTTTTAGGACATAGCCGATTTTCACATAAAATGTTTGGTCCTGCTTATTCTTGGGAAAACTGTGTGTTTTGGTTTAACCCCAGTCAGTAACTAAGCACCACGCAGCCGCTCACTCACTTCCCCCCCACACCCAGTGGGATGGGGGAGAAAATTGGGAAAAAGAAGTAAAACTTGTGGGTTGAGATAAGAATGGTTTAATAGAACAGAAAAGAAGAAACTAATGTTAATGACATCACTAATAAAATGACAACAGTAATAATAAATGGATTGGAATATACAAGTGATACACAATGCAATTGCTCACTAGCCGCCTATAGATGCCCAGTTAGTCCCTGAGCGGTGATCCCCCCCGTGCCCCCACTCTCCCTGTTTGTATACTAGATGTGACGTCACATGGTATGGAATACCCCGTTGGCCACTTTGGGTCAGGTTTCCTGGATGTGTCCCCTCCCAACTTCTTGTGCCCCTCCAGCCTTCTTGCTGGCTGGGCATGAGAAGCTAAAAAATCCTTGACTTAGTCTAAACACTACTTAGCTACAACTGAAAACATTAGCGTGTTATTAACATTCTTCTCATAACTAACTCAAAAACATAGCACTATACCAGCTACTTAGGAAGACAATTAACTCTATCCCAGCTGAAACCAGGACACTGTGCCAGCTGCGTATCCTCTTGTGCACATTTTAAGTTTATTCACCACAGGACTAGCAACAGTAATTCTCTCCCTTGCAGTGTACCTGAAAAGGAAGCTTAGATAGGATTTCAGCAGTGGTTAGGGTCTCTTCACTGGCATAAATTTTACGCCAGTGCATATTCACATTAAAAGAAGAAATCCACAGGGAAGTCAGCAAAGCCATTCTCGTGCCATTGCAGACTTTTATGTCCAAGGGCATGAAAACAAAACAAAACAAAACAAATGTTCAACATGAGACAACAGAAACAATTAATGCTCAACCTCATGGAAAGAAAGAACCAGCAAATGGAGAAACACTGTGTAATGAGCAGCCCAGCTGAGACTAGCACAATTTGGCACTTTTGTTGCTGGGTCTGATATTCTCCTACCCACAGCCTTTTTCCCCTGCATGTCTTTTCTAGGCTCTCTGGTCTAGGTTCTCACCACATTTGAAAACATTTACCTTGTTCAGCAGCCTCCTCTCTCATTAGCTGGAGAGCAGAGAGGGGATTATCACACTACCTGCTGGCCCTATTTGTGTGTTGCACCTTTGTATAATAAATGACTTCATTGTACTAGCACAAATCATCAGTGAACTAACATCCAGAGATGTGGGAAATTTTACTTAGCTTGGATAAACAACAAGCCTCAACATTTTCTTTCTTTATTTCAACATCAAACCCCTCCTTTCTTGGCAATAGGGCCTTCTTTAATCTCCTTTAATGCAGAGAATAACCATCATGGATTAATCAAACCTATGATTCAGCTAGAGAAATGAAAAATCCCAGTTGTAATGTATAACAGCTATAAGATAGCTCAGGGTAGACTGATGAAGTAGCCAACAGACAAGAACTGAAGTTTACTCATAAGTAGGGATACAATCAAAAAATTTCATGTCCGCTGAGTCCTGTTTTCTTCCTGACCACGCAGGGAAGCACTAACCAGTATTACTCGGGCAATAGGGTACAATAATCCCTCTGAGAGGCTGCATAGCAATTGTTTCAGGAATTTGCATTTTACCTCAAAACCCCACACAGGGGTCTACCTTACGTTGACAGTAAGCACTCTGACTTTCTGTTCAAGGAAAGTATTTCACCTGGGAATACCAAACCCTACGTGAATGGTTTTTGTATACATGTATTATAGGCCAAATTTCTGTCTCCTATCTGAGAACAGATGTTATCTTGCTGTGACTAGAGGCAAAAAATGAGAGAGAAAAAAGAAGGAAAATGTGACAAGAAGTCACAACAATTTTCCCCTAAATTGTGAAGGTTGTTCTTTCACCTTTGCAAATAGTCTGCATTTTTGTTAGCCTACTGTTACTACTCTGTGTTCTGCATGTATCACACTAGGATTTTAAATAACCAGTACTGTATTTTTGAAATGTTTTGAATTACATGAATATTTTCACTGACAAGTGTGTCTAAAAACTGAGCTACCACTAAGCTAGCCTTCTGAAGCTCAGCATGGGAAGATTTCAAAAAAGCATTTATTCTGAAAGTAAAAAAAAAAAAAAAAAAATAGAAAAATGAATGATCAGAATCTAAGCCCCAAATGATTCTGTTCTATTTTATCATGTATTTCATTATTGAGTTTTCCCTTCTGTCAGTGTTGCCTGAAAGTTTTTCCCCGGTTATTTCTAGAAAAGACCCATCTTGATTTCCAGACAAAAAAGCACATCAGGACTATACCCAGTTCAGAGCTAGTGAAACTTAGACTATAAAAATACAAACTTTCACTGGCTCTTAAAGCACTTAATATTAGACTAAAAGAAAGTTTAATAATGAGAAAATGCAAGCAGGTAAAATACTGCTTCTCTTTCTCATTAGGGTGCGGTGAAAATTAATTCCTGTGCAGAAGGTGCTTTGAGATCTTTGCATGAAAGGCGTTACTTTGGTTAAGAGCAAACTACTATTATTAAGTGTTATTAAAATAAATTGAAGGCAGAGAACATCATAAATGTTTCCCTGTAGGTTAAATCTGGGAACTGTTCTCTGTTACATTGTAGCTCTAGTTTAACCTTTAGAGCACCAACATCATATGCATCTCATTTACACTGCAGAGATAAGGCTCCCCTGGGCTTTCTAACCTCCCAACCATGGCCTAAACAGCTAGTTGACAGCCAAAATACTGTAATTGCCAAGGAACTTTGTAAGGTGATTTTGGATTACAAAAGAAAGCAAACAATTTCATGTTTAAATTTGTTTTAAGAGTACACAATTGTAAATACACCACCGTGTGATCAAGTACAAACCTCTTAGGTTTGAAGCCCATAATTTTATATGATGACCCTCAAATCAGTGTCTACCCATAGAGAAATTCCAAGACTTGGAAGGGTTTGCTGAAAAGGAATGAATAGAAGGAGCAGAACTACCAGTTTTCTCTCTTATTCTTGCTGTCGGTTTTCGTGTTTTAATATGCTAACCAAAGCTATTAAAACGCCAGCCATGGACACCAAGGTCCTCTGTATGATCACAAAACAAGCATATAACAAAGCAGCATCAATGCATACTTGCTAAATAATCAGTAATGCCCACATGCAGAGGCCTGACACGATTGTACTGTTCATGAATTTGCTGTTTCACAAATCAGGCTGTATCTGGACATAAGTAAACATATCAATTTATGTACATTCAGTACCCTGATGTCCAACTGGATTGTGAGCTTTTAGGACTTAGGCTTATAAATACAAAGTAACAGTCATAAAGCCTGCTTAGAAAAGTACTAACTAATAATGGGAGTAAAAAAGAGAATGTAGCTGAAAAAAAGCCAAGACAAGAATGATAGCGCAGACACTTGAGCTATTAACTCTGACTTTTTTTTTTATTATTAAGATATCAAAAATGGAGAAGAGATGTTTAGTTTTTAAAATTGTTATTATTGACATGTAAAAATTTTAAAGCTTTAAAAATATGTAAAGTGGCCAATAACAGAAAATTCATTTTGTCTTGTTCTTATAAGGGTTATTTAGGAAGGTACCTTGGCATAGGCAAAACTGTATCCTCTTGTGAACACCTGTGAACTGTTGAGTTTAATTGGGCAACAGCTGGTGCTGATTGTGGGTTTTCTTGCTGTATCTCATTACTGGTTTCCCCTTTGCTCTTACCCGATGCAGTGTTGCTGGTGTATGCTGTTTAAAAGACCCTAGCAGAAACAGTTAAAGATAGTAAAAGAAAATGATTGAAATTGTTTCTGTGTACATCTGTGTACTACTGAGCTTACTCAGACTACAGCAGATGTGTGATGTACGTGGGTGGTGGTCTGGGGATATCACACATTGGCTGACAGTCCTCACAATATCTTTCATTCTCATCTAGGCATCAAGTTTTTCTGCAGAGTTAGGACAAGCTGTGATTTAAAGCTATTTATGGGCTAAAAAGCTCAAAAAAAGTTCCTATGAAAACCTTGTCATTTTGCAGTGGAATATATTCCTTGCTTCTCACTTTAATAAAATTATAAAGAAGTAATCATGTATGTCCTATTGCATTATCTTGCTAAGCATTCTCAGGGCAAAGCTGCTGATCTTAAGAGCCAACCTACCATCTTTTGCAATGTTTAGGAGAATTAGGAGTTCAGAGAGAAGACATTTTGAGTGCTGACCTTGCCAAAAGCAGAGAAATTCAGAGTGCACAAAATAGGAGAGTAAATGCCAGATGAAAAATGAGTTTTTCTGGAAAAGAGTAATGAATGAAACCAAAGAAAAACCCTTCTGCAGTGAAATTATCAGCCATATGCCTCTTGCAAAATAAGAACATAATTCTGAGAAAGTCTGAAATTGATAACAGAAGAAAAACACTAAAAATACATTTGGAAGAAAAGTTACTTACTAATGACTTGAGTGAGATCAGAACTAGACCAAGACTACACTCTTATGAAAATGGAAATTCCCACCTATTTTCCTGCTATATCAGTTCTTCCACAGAGAAAAAATTAGGATTAAAATTAGTCCTTCAACTAGTGCTCTTCAAAAAAAAAAACAAGTCATCAGATACAGTGCTCTGAAATAGCTATTAAGTGAGTACCTACTTTAGTTCAAGCAGATAGTAAGTTTAAACATAGGTCAATGAAGCTGATTTTAATACTGAAGATATTCAATTGGTATTTATAAACTAGATAACTTTCAATTTGTGTAACAACATGTTATGAACATAATAATATATACATTGATATTAACACCACAAAATTTACATTAATCTACCATATTATAACAACATGAAAACATTAAATATTTTGTCTCCTTAATAGTGTTTTGATTTCCAACACCTTTAACATTGTGTTCCTTTTTCATTTTCATCTCTTTAAGAATAGGAGAAAGAAAAGCAGACAACAAAGAAGATAGTAAAGCTGTGTGCAGCAAGTGAAGAAAGGTTTTAATAACATAAATACCACTTTGAGGTATAAGTATACTTTACTTATGTATATAAAATCTACTTTATAAATAACTGAAGTGAGATTACTTAATCTTTGCATACTGAGCTGATGTAATATCTCCTTAAGTGGTATAGGACAGACATATATTTGGATCTATTTTATCTTTGCATAGGGATAGAACTATTGAATATATAAATATGCTCAGAAGTACTTATACCTATGAGAGTACAGACAATTATGAATATTTATAATCCTGAATTGTGAAGAGTTGGAGTTGTGTTAATTTGTGTTACCATTGATAGTTTTAGATTTACCTATTAGTGTTCTTATAAATCTCATTAATAGAGATCCCCTTAGCAATATGCTTTTACTAAATCTGCAGCTGTAGCAATAGAAAACATTAAGATGTTTTGAGACAATTTTCAGCTAGTGTCCCTGCATCTAGCAAGACATATTTATTGCAGCTTTGTGTTTTATGTCTTTATCTTTATTAATGGAGTATTATCATTGTTACTACCATCAGAAGAGATTTTATATATACACAGAATACCTCATAATGAAGAAAGAATTTATTTATTGGTCCTTGTTAAGATAAGAAACGTATTTGCAATGACTTGACAGAAGAAACACTTTCTTACTTAAAGATCACAGCGTTTGTGTCCAATCAGATAATCATTAATATCAAGTTTACTGTCAGTGTCATGTTTCTGGTAACTCCCAAATTTGTAGCTAGTTTAGACTATAATATTTTGTTACTAAAATTTAGTTTGGCTGCTGGGCTACTGGAGCTTCCACCTCAGCACGAGGTGGCAGCTAGGTTCTGTGTTTGGAAGAAAGAGCTCACTGATCACCTCCCTGCTTGATAGGTTACTCTTCCCAAAACATACTGTGCACAGACCCGTCCCACCTCTGTCAGACCCACCCATTTTCCTGAGTCAGATGCAATGATAGACCCACAACGACATCTCTGTGCTCTGCTAAATGGCTTCCTCGTAAGAGGAAATACGATGCGTCAGTTCACAAGGAGTTAAAGGGTTCTAGTTAAGATAAAGACAGAAACAACATTCACCAAGACTATGAAATTATCTCTCTTCAAACACCAGGTAGACAATTCTGGGACTGCAGTGTTTAAAAAAATCTAGATAAACTTCCTGAAATTCACCACAGTAAAATTAATATATCTTTCCTACTCTTGGTTGCAAATAAGAGACATGCCCCTAAGCAGCTTAGAGCAGTATCAAATAAAATCAGGTTACAGCAAGATACCTAAGTTTCATCACACTGCATCTTACAGATGCAATTTATATGAGAACCAAAGCCATATTTCCAAAGGCTATGGATTTTTACATCAAAGGCTTGATTCTTGGCAGAAACAACTGGCCATTTAGAGGAATGATGCTACAAATGCGGAAATACTAGTTACGTTCAGAGAAAGTAGGTTAATGACAGTAAAAGCTGCCAAAAGCTTGACAAACAACTTGCTTTTCCAAGACCAATCACACCTTTTTTAGCCACTCAGATAGTCCTTGAAAACATTTCTTTAGGCCTTATGAGCCGTTAGAAAATTCATTGACTGATTGAAATGTGAGCTTCATATAACACATGTACACACACAGAATCACAGAATCACAGTGGTTGAGGTTGGAAGGGACCTCTGGCGGTCACCTGGTCCAAACCTTCTGCTCAAGCAGGGCCAGCTAGAGCCAGTTGCCCGGGACCACATCCAGGCAGCTATTGAATATCTCCAAGGAGGTAGGTTTCATAACCTCTCTGGCCAACCTGTGTCAGTGCTCAGTCACCCTCACAGTGAAAAAGTGTTTCCTGATGTTCAGGAGGAACCTCCTATGTTTCAGTGTGTGCCCCCTGCCTCTGGTCCTGTCACTGGGCACCACTGAAGAAAGTCTAACTCTGTCTTCTCTGCACCATCCCTTCAGGTGTTTATGTACATTGATGAGAACCCCCTGAGCGCTCTCTTCCCCAGGCTGAACAGTCCCAGCTCTCTCAGCCTTTCCTTGTAGGAGGGGTGCTCCAGTCTCTTAATCACTTTCATGGTCCTTCATTGGACTCTCTTCAGTATGTCCATGTGTCTTTTGAACTGGGGAGTCCAGAGCTGGACACAGTTCAGTCCAGGTGTGGCCTCACCAGCACTGAGCAGAGAGGAAGGATCACCTCCCTTGACCTGCTGGCAATGCTTTTCTTAATGCAGGCCAAGATACCATTAGCCGCCTTTACTGCAAGGGAACGTTGTCTGCTCATGTTCCACTTGGTGCCCACCAGAACCCCCAAGCCTTTTTGTACAAGGCTGCTTTCCATCAGGGTCAACTCACTGTATTCATAATAATAAAAAGACCAAGAAAGAAATTACTATAGAAAAGAAGCAAAGAAGTAAATAACCACTATCTATAACCATTATTCTGTATTCATATATAAACAACAAGGCCTAAGACCCATATTCAAATTTATGAAATCAAGGGAGCCTTCATATGTGTCTAAAATGAAATCTAGCCCAACTAGTTTTAGGTACATATTTGTTCCAGAAAGAGTCTATATCCAGAAAGAATCAAAGCTTGTCCCCATGATGGGATAGATCAGTTTAAAAATTGTGGCACCATTTTGTAGCTATCTTCTTGCCTTGGGAATCTACACCTCGGAGATAAGCAGAGGGTCTTTGAGTCTAATCCAGGTGAGTGGGGTTCACAGAGGTCTGAGAGCTGAATCATCTCTTCCTGACAGGGGGGAAATGCCACGAGGAGAGGTGATCACTGAGCAAGCAGATATAAGGACCTGAAACATGAATATTTCTCATGCCCACACACCAGCAAGTAGCAAGTTACATGTAAAGGAGTTCAGGAACCTGCCAGGTTGGATGGGAGGACACCTATATTCTTGAAGATGTCAGCAGACATCTGCAGATGCAGGGCATAGGGCCTGTCAGAGACATGCTGAGGGTGTGATCCTGTACAAGCTACATGGTATCATGTCCAAACCCATCAGTCCTGCTGCTCAACCAGTTTAATTACTATTAGTGGAATGATGCACTGATGGGGGTCTACACTGTTTCCAGATTCAGTCCTAGTTTAATCATGTTATCTCAGGTGTGACTGGACCAGGCTCCACTGTGAAATGCAGGCATGCCCCAAGCCTCTACAGATGCTTTCTAACTAAGTCCATTGGATATTGAGTCAGGTATGATCAGTAGCTCAAAGAACTTCTCAGTTTGAGAGATGAAAGCTGAAAGATATCTTTAAATCAGAAACCAAAGCCAATGTTTTGGAATAATAAAAAAAGGACTACAGTGAGACAGGATGATAAAGGCCAACAGTGCTCAGGAATTCATCTCATAGTTTACCATACCTATACCACTGTTACTGTGGCAGTAATACAGAAATGTGTCAGTACGATGAAAAATTATGAAGTATCCAGCAATGAAAGGTGCCCTCCGTCTCCACTGATAAAACTATAAATTGTAATTTCCCAAGTAGCTAATCTGTTATTACCAATCACTCTTTCGATTACCTGGGTGATTAGGGTGTTTAACATTGGTACTGAAAGCAAGACAAAAATTAATACAGATCTATACACAATTTCCTGTTCAGATTCTTATAAAACTCTCCGTGCCAACTATTACCACAGCTCACAACAAATTACCACTAAATTCACAGTAAACCACAACAGATACATAATTCTATTCCTACTTCCCACAGGCAGCTGGGGACACAATCAGGTTGTTTTCTCTCCCTTGCTACTCCTTCTTTTTTCTTTCTCCTTTTGCCTTTGCCTCTGGGTATTTTTAGCAGCAGCTTTGGAAAAGTGAATTTGAAAAAGTGAGCCTTAGACTTTGTTCTGAAGGCAGGGAGGTTTGTGGTCTTTCTTATTTCCTCTGACAATGAGATCCAAACCGCTTGCCTTGGTGACAAGGAAGCCCCATCTCCAGCTCCCACGAGCTCCACCCTCGAGGCTGACAAGCTCATAGTTTCTGAAGGAACATGGTTGTCAAAGGATGTCATTAATACAAAGAGAGGTCCTCTCAGGGAAATCTTGAGTTGTGTTCATCAGTGGTCTTGAAGATTAACAATTGGACCTTGAGTTTGATGCAGCATAGTTATGATTTCATAAGAAATTTATTAAATACATTAGTTCATTAATTTTGTAGTTTCTTTCAGCTAAAAATCTGAAAATGGTGTTATAGAACTGAGGAAGAAGAAGGAACCTAGTGACTGCCACTGAGTATGCTTAACTTATTGGAGCATTATTATTTAGCTTCTACCTTCTCTTCAGTCCAGGCACCCCTTATTCACCAGCTGTTAGCTAACTGATGATTTCTCTGTGGTCAAACAGGAAAAAGAAAGGTATGGACCTTTTGTTTTCCATTTCACATCTGAGGGAACTGACAGGCAAGTCTTGCCATAGGAACAGGATTTATGTATTACCCTTCTCCTGCTGTTTGTCCTGCTCCTCTGCTGGAGTTACCACAAGCAGGTATGAGCCAGACTCTCAGCAGCTGTGGTTTACAACTCAGCATATCAAGTTAAACTGAAGTTGAAGGTGGTTTAGAGTAACACATCAGATTCCAACAAGTGCCAGCTGAGGAGTTTGGTACAGATTCACTCCTGCTGCCTCTCCTACAGGGGCAGTAATAGCAGCAGAGAGAAACAGCAGTCATACACGCACCAACCACCAGGTCTTATCCATCAATTCCCTGAGTCAGACATAGTGAGGCAAAACAAATTCACAGCGTATAAAACCAGGACTCTTCACAGGCATTTTGAAAAAAGTTTAACTTTTAGCTCAGAGATGGCTGATCATTTCTACACAGTTTGCCCTCTTTCCCTTAAAGACAGGACTTTTTTGTGGCCCAGCTACTTATAGGTCTCTAGACTCCAACAACTGTAACAATTTTCATTCCTCAAAATATTACCAGCATCCATCTTAAATACTATTATCTTGATTATTAGAGGCATTTTTATCTCAATTGATCATATAAAGCCCAGATTCTGAGCTCTCAGCTGCTTCTACCAAGCAGGTCTGACATTTATCCTTGTGCACTTTGGTGGACATCTTTAATTTCAACCTCCTGTTTCATTTTATCTGCTCTAATAAGTGTGCATGACATATAGATTGTATTTTATAATATTGATTGATAGTCTTAGCTCTATTTATGCTAAATCTCACAAGACTGGTAACTAAAGAGAATCATTGTTCAACCTTTACGACAATTTTTCATCATCCTCCTCACTGACATGGAAATTAAAAACTGTTTTTCTATTGCCTTCTTGTAAAATAAAAGAAGCAATTCCACATGGGAAAATGTATTTCCAATTTATGCCTTACTTACTTATTTTATCACTTTACTACAAATGTTTCTTTCTTCCTGCTGCTTGGGCCCACAATAGAACTGCTCAGCTGCTTTTCCACATGCTCTTCTTATACTTGAACCCCTAACACATTGTTTCAAAACAATGGATCAACTTATTTAAAAATTCCTTCCATGTTGTCATTTGAAAACATGTTCTTTCCAACCCATGGTGGAAAGCCTCCACTGTTTTCACTGACAGCTGCATACAGCCCAATAGTGAGGCAGTAACGAGGAACCGTACCCTGGACAGGAGGGACAGTAATGTTGAGGATCACTGAATTGCCTTACTCCAAGCCTGGCAAGCAGCAGGAAGCTCTCCAGGATAATGCTGAAGCATGAAACCTGTCAGATACAATGGATTTTGCTGACTCGCTTGCTAGTACCAGTTCCTTCATGATTTCTTTAATTTGGCCTTTTCCTGTTCCTTTCTGTGGTGCTGTCGGCATTGCTGTTTCTTGCCCATTTGTCAGCTTTGATCTTTTTAAGGCGTGCAAAGGAATATGCCAGCCATGCCAAAAAAATAATAATAATAAATTCCATCTGATTATAATTCAACATAAGCTTGTACCAGCTTGACTGTCCTTTACCTTAAGGCTACCTGACAATACCATGAGGCCAAATTCAGAATAAAGTGTAGAGAAGCTTTAGTTCAAAGGCTTTGAGGCTGGGCTGATTAACATCCCTGGAATGTCAGGGCAGTCTCCTGCTTCACTGCCCAAGCAGGGATGAGCTAAGGTGGAACAGGTGACCATATTCCCACTCCAGAACTTCAATACGCCTCTGAGGATGTGAGTAGGGGAGGCAGAAAAAACAGATGAGAATGTGTGGTGCTAGGCTGGAAGGGCAGTAAAGCCTCATAAGAGTACATCGTATCAGCTTTACCAGTCTGATGATATCTGGCAACATGAATGTTCTTAATGCCATATTATTCTTCTTTTAAGGCTTGTCTGCAGTGGAAGACCCTATTTAAGGTTGGCAGAACTTATTGAGAGTTAAAGCTAAAGAAAATCCCAGGAAAACTGTTCTGATGAAGACCCCAAAAGCAGGAATCTAGAACCTAGGTGGATTCTGGGATTGAACTATGGATTAATTTCCCTCTGCAAGGTTTTATTTATGTGTATCATTTCTGAGTTTACTCAGCCCACTTTTTTTGTTTGGTTGTTGTTGCTGTTGTTGTTTTATAAAATAGATCATTTTCTTATAACCTCTCCTACATCCTAAAGTCAGTCATAAAAAAATTGCTTACACATAACCCCTGAACTTGAATTTATAGTATCTGTCCTCCAGCTACCCTGGTATGGATTGATGGCCATGCTGCTTATGTCCAATACACCCCACAGAAACATTTAATGGACTTGGCAGATCGTTTGATGAAAGGAAAAAGGAGGACTGCCTGCCAGTTTCATGTAGATCGATATAACAATGTAGGAAGCATTAATGGAAAATGGACAGATTAGTATAATATTTGATAAGATTGAAATGAGACTTACTTTACAGAAAAGAAAAAAACATATCGATAGGTTTTGGACTTCCACTTTAATGGACAGAAATATCAACAGTTTTGGAAACCTCTCAGAGCAATTACATCTAAATTGAGGTAAAAATTGAAGAAGGTTTTGGAAAGCAGACACATGCAAAACTTCTTCAGAAGAGTAAGAACTTTCCTTAATAAACACTTACATAACTATTTTGAAGAACACTTGGTATCACTGAGGGTAATGTAGCATTCCTCTCTCAGAAAGGTTAGTTTTCTGGTTTTTAAACAAGATGCAAATTTTGACAAGCAGCCACTGAAGCAATAAAAGATATTAAAATATATGGAAGCCTTCTCTGATTCAAAAGTCATTACAGCATAATTTGAAACAGATTGCATGGGGTATATCTCCTGTTTCTCTCCTCTGAAGAATCCTATTGTTTACCTCTGAAAGAAAGTGTACAGTAACTGTGAAAGTTTCTCAACAGAAGATGTGATAATTATAAAAAAAAAAAAAAAATTCTGGCACAGGACCTTGTTTCTGAAAGAGACACAAATAAAACAATAGTGCCTTATCCTCAAAACAAAGCAAGCAGAAGTCATGTCTAGAATGCTGTCTTCCTTCTCATTTAGCCAGCATCAGAACAAACAAGATTTTCTTGTGAAGCAAAAAGTTAGTGACTTCAGAATGGCTCCCTGTTGGCTGAAACCAGAGATGGTCAAGGAGATACAAGAAGATGTCTTTACATCTAGCGAACACACATGATTATGTCGGTCACATCTACCTGACATCTAACTGTCCCTGCTGTAACAACTACTTGTGTGGCTTCTCTCTC
The DNA here is from genome assembly GCA_013401275.1 of Pandion haliaetus. Lineage (NCBI taxonomy): Eukaryota > Metazoa > Chordata > Aves > Accipitriformes > Pandionidae > Pandion > Pandion haliaetus. The sequence continues at coordinate 66,923 of VYZV01004285.1, read as the reverse complement.
TGGCTGCATTTGCCCATGCGGTATGTGCACCCCACAGCCATGAAGCCTGATATGCTGAGAGCCCTGCTTCAGTCAACTGTGGAAAACTCGTCTGTAGGAGTTGAATGAAAAGAAGCTCTATTTAGTTATTTTATCTGAATCACCACTGCAAAGTGTTCAAGCTCCAGAGCTATACAACAGCTAGTCTAGCCAGGACTGTCTCCAGCCCCGGGGCCAGGGGAGTCTCTGAGAAGCTGCTAGGAGATGATATATAGAACACAGTATAAAGGAGACAGGAAGTAATCTCTATAGAAATTATATGTCTTGTAAGAGGATTTCACTTCCCAAAAATAGCAAATCATGACAGAAATGGGATTTCGTTCCAGTAAAGATAGGTGTTTGCTAATAGCCCTTTCAGGTCCTCAAACCAGGCATAAAGACAGAGAAAAAAACTGTCATAGTGTGATTCTCTCAAAAGACCTACTACACAGATATATTAGTTGAAAAGAACATTGTTCCCTTTAAAACAGAGAATGCAGTCCAGTCTCGATCATGAGGGAGAGGTTACAGTTTGTATCAACTGGCAAGAGGAGGATGACACCAGAGTCCTCAGGCAAATCCCTCATGCTATACACCTGGTTCCAGACCAAAAATAATAGTAAGTGTTTGTTCAGGAATTGTACATTAGTAAGAGAAACAAGAAGCATGTCAGAACGGAAGTGCCTCAGAAAAACTGATGCTGGAAACCTCATCCAGGGGTTAAGGAAAATCCAGGGCAGGGGGACAGAGTGGGACTGAGAGCACCAACTAAACAAGATGCACAAGCAGTCACAGAGAGGAGAAAAGGCTCTCACAACCTGTGGAGAGGACAGCCTGGCCGTAGGTCAACTACCCTGTGAACTGAGGAGCTCAGGCATGGAGAGTTCCCACAGTAAATCCTGTCCNAAAAAAAAAAAGGAAAAAAAGGAAAAGTAGGATCTGTTGCTGCAGAAGACTCATGGCACTGAACCGCAGCAGATTCTGTCACTTCCAAACAAATCTGTGAGGAAGATAAAGCAGGCGTTGGTCTACCCCACTCTACTAGCATCACTTCGTGTGGCAACCGTCCCTTATCATCTGTGCAGGACAAGTGCTTCTGCTTCTTCTTGCTGTTCTACGTAAATTGCATACAGAATACATCCCTCACCAGCCACAGTTGATACAAATTGCAATTCTGTTCCTTTAAAAAGGCTGTGACTCTGCACAATATTAAAACTGTGACAGATGTGTTGTTTAGAGAAAGGTGAAGTTGAAATAGTTACATGATTCAACCAAGCTTACACAGAAAAGGAGGAAAAGGTAGGAAAAAGAAGGATGAAATGTATAGTTGTTTTCACCAGTAGCACAACTGTCGAGCTCACAATGACCAGTCAGTTCCCTCCTCCCTGTGTCAGCATACCAGAGGAATGGGCCCTTTTCCAACAGAGGCAGCCCAAGAAGTAGCGTCAGGTGGGAAGAGCACAAAATAGAATGGAAGAGTCACAATAAGTGCATTAAGCAGTCATGACAGCATAGTTGCTGACTTTTGCTCCCTCCTCAAGACCTTCCAAATACTGCCGCTCTTGAAAAGTAAGCACTGGTATACCCTGCGTGTCCAAATTCACAAATAAAATGTCAGCATCATCCCTCCCCCTCCTCAAACTGTATGATCTTGCAAGTGTAGGACAGGTTGGAGTGACTGAACCTATATGGCATAAAAAAATTGAACACACAAATAATGGCTAGTAAAATCTTCCCTACCAATCCCAAAAGGGGGGCTGTGGGGGAGACAGCTATTAAAATGAACTTTGCGATCAAAGTACACAGGAGAACTCTTTGGAAGGAAATTTAATTTTGTAAGTTGCTGTCTTGTAGTAATAATCAAAATGACAGCACTGCTGAGAGTTACTCATTTCCTGCAGACTACCTAATTTGTGATTGCAGTAGCAATACGTTTCTAGAACCACAGTGAAGCATTAGCTAGGGTTTTTCTCCCTTAATTTTGTCAAAGCAGAGGATTAGGGATTTCCACCACCCCCTTTTCTATTTCTAAACATGCATCTTAATTCAGCAACCAAAATTGGACCCCTCTGCCCTATGCAATTACATTTCCATGACTCAAACTGGGTGTTTGTGTTTTATCCTGTTGATTAATAGCATTCACATTTAAATGGTCACAACCAGACTTTGAAGTCATTAACACCCCATTAAGATGAATGGGGTAACTTCACAGCTTTTGTTTCAGTCTCCTGACTGTGGAACCAACAAAACCACAGCATATTGATTTACACAGTAAAGGCTACCTTCACAGTCATTGAAGGAAAAAACATGGACGATTAAATACAGGACAATGCTTCAATATCTGCTGAGTAACTCTGGATAATGCACTGTCCTCAAATTTCAACACCTGGAGAGTCACTGCCACCTTAGTAATAGGGTAATGATATATAAACCACTAATGGGTCTAGCACAGTTTGCACCATGATGCAAATAATTGTCAGCATGAACTTTCCATTTAACATCTTCTTACAGAAAATAAATAAGTATTTGCAACCTCTAACTCCTCTGTAGAGAAAACATCTCCCTGTGTTTAAATATCTGCTGACTCTGGTATTTATTCTTATACATAAAACAACAATGTAATCCCTATTGTATCTCTCTATTGAGAATGCAGTACTGATACATGAAAATCTAGTTAGAATTAAAT
>VYZV01004285.1:52015-62838 GCA_013401275.1 Pandion haliaetus | reverse complement strand
GGATGGAATTAACTTTGTGTGAGTCAGATAGTTTTTATGATTTGGGTTTGTTGTAGGGTTGGGATCTTTTTCATTGCTATCAGTCACACAGACATCCTACCAGAAGTGTATTTCAGGAGAGCAAAGATTTAAACATCATTACTTACCCTTCACATTAGGTTTAAATAGGGACAATATGAAACCAAAATTTCCTATATCCTGTCTGATTTTAAACTTTTTTCCTCCATGAAACATGAGGAGAATCAATATTTCACACTAAGTCTGTATAAAACACAAAGAGGCTACAAGCTATGTGAAGTATGGCTACATTTGGACTAGAGTTTTGACATTATTTGGATAAAGAAATCTGGAGCATTTCATCTTGATTATAAAACCCTAAGGAATGCCCTGGGTGTTTCACCACATGCTAGGAGAGATGATGGGAGAAAACTGGCAGAAGTTATCTCTTCCCACCCAGTTTAACTGATTCAGACAGGGCAATTTTGTTGGAAGAGTCTGCTGGCAATCAGTATGTCTCAGCTTGCTCCTATATGCCTTGCTGAGAGAGAGAGAGCTGTTGGAAGAGTATCAAGACATGAAACTTTTTCTACTCTAGTTTAAAGCTTATGAAAGCAAATGATCTCCAGAGCACTAATCCTTTCACCTTGGTAAACATGCAACAAATTTAAATGAAAGAAAAACAGGAGGACTACTCCCTCCTCCTCCTCCTTCTGCAGCAAGCAGAGTATTCCAGGATGCACAGTGGTATCTGCCTTGCCAGTCCACTGCAGCGATCCTGTAAAGATCAAATTTGTAAAAAAAATTTAAAAATTGAAGAGAACAAAGAGAAAGGAAGAATATATTCCCTGATCATGTCTCAGCATATGTTTTCAAACAAAAAGCCAGTACCTTGCCCTAGATGAACAAGTACAGGTTTGACAAAGGTGAATCAGTTCTGGCAGGATCTTTGTTACTGCTAATGACAGGCACCCATTCTCTTGATCTGCCTGTCTTTCTTAGCACCAACTCCAGAAGTAAGTAGAACAGCCTGCCTTTGAAAAAAAAAACTATTAGACATGTTACTTGTTCCTAAAGAGTTATTTAGCAGTGTTTACCTATTGACCAAATATTTTTGTACATGATATAAATAAACCTAGTTTACTGAGGTCAGAAAGTAATAAACACAACCAAGATTTTTACTTGAAGTATCCATTTATCTACTTAATAATATTATAATAGATTGTCAGTAATTTAATCTGGCAACTCAAAATAAAAGTATACCCCTCTGGAAATATAAGATCAGGTCAAAAAAAAGGAAGACTTTCTCTTTGTTCCCTTAAGGAACAAAGAGTGTCCTTAAAAATAGTATTTCGTGTATATTCTCCTAAGGTTAAAGTGAAGAAAAAGAGCAGTGAAATTTACAAAAGCTCCAGCCAAGCATATTATACTTGGACTTTAATCCATAACACTGCACCTTTCTTCACTGGAAGTGTATCAGTTAACAAACGGTCCATTTCTGTTTAAGAAACACTTTTCTAAGAGCTGCCAGTCCGCTCGGCCCTGGCTTTTTCTAAACCCATTAGTTTCTTAGGGAAGATGATTCAGTATCAGTTGTTTGCTGGCTAAATGATATAGACCAAGAAGACCGATGCTCTGGCTTAAATCACCATGGGCTGATGGTGATTAGAGGAAGCTGAAGATCAGGACCAAAATTTCAGCACCACGTGACTAGGAGATGAAATGGAGAGAGTCAGTATAGCTTGAAAAAGAATAAACCATTGTCTAATATTTTACATGATAGCTAATCTATCATATTTTTCTTCTAGGTATTAGTTAGTGATAGACCATTGGCTGTCATGGCTTAAAACAAATTTCTTCATGTTCTAACATTTTCCTTAAAAAATACGTATCTCTGAGGGGGAGAGAAATATTCCAAACCTACTATAACTCTATTTATCTGGTTCATACTAAACTAGGTAGGTGGTTACACTGACGCAGCAGGCCAAATTCAGCAAAATCTGCCTAATGTGTGGTAAGAAGCACTGCTGTGCACCAGACGTATCCAGGTGAAAAGCTCTCCTCCTAATGTTCTGTTGACGGGGAGCCTGCTAAGGAGCAGTAGTAGTTTTTGGTCTTCTGTCATGAGGATCTGGTTAAGAGCATTTTTAGATGCTCTCTCATGCTTTCCTTGCACCAGTCAATCCAATACAAGGATTTCATTATCCTACTGCCATGGGACTATTGTATGTAATACAAATAATGAAGAACAAACAAATGGAGGTATGGATAACCTTCCTCAGTCCATACATACCTCACCTAGGCTGCAGTTAAGAGTTGCCTGCCTTATATTGCTCCCCCAGTGCCATTTCCATGACTCGTGTTTACTCCAGAGTTTCAGCAGAGCATAGCCTGCTTTTTGAGAAATGCATATGGATTTTTCCCTTTAGATATTTAAAGAGTTGAAAGTAGCTGGTCCAGAATGTCAGCAGGAAGTTCTTTCTCATCTGAACTCCATAACGTGAGGTAAAGGCTAGGAGCAGGAATGACATTCTCCATTCATTTGCACTGCATATTTGGGTAGTTGACACAGGTCAGTATTCAACAGGGAAAAAGTATGTAGGGAGGACCTCAGTCATATGGTTGCAGAACACAGTTGCTAGGACTCTCCCTACAAGTGATCTTTCAGGAGCCCAAGTGAACAAGGCCCGTAGCACAATCCCAGCCTCCATAGCATGCTCTGAATTTCTTCTTCTGTGAGCCTTAATGCAGCACAGCCATGCAAACCCTGTTGTTCCTTCTCTTGCATTAAAAATAGACTAGCTATAGTTAAGACTACTTTGTGGGCAAAATGATAAATCAAGGCACTGTTAGCTCTTACAGCTAGTCACTCTATTTCAGTGTGTACTTGAAAATATTTTCCTTGCTATACAGGGGCATGAAACTACAACAAAGCTACTCTACATTTGCTTGCAAAGCATCTGTACACACAAAGAGCCTGAGATTCCCTTCATGTAGTCTGAAATCTCGGAATGGTGCTTGATGCGATCTGCATTCTGTAATACCAAAGCATGCTTGGACTAACTGAGAGAGGCAATTGGAGTTTCCTCACTTTATTGCTTCATCAAGCACTTTACAGGAATTTAACTTTTTTTTTTCCTTTGTTTTTTTTTTTTTTTCCTACAGAATGAAGCTGTGAAATGCTCCAACTTTACAAATGCTGACTAATTCCAGAAGCCCTTCACAAGAGTCACCCAATTACCTGGTTTTCAGAAAAGAGCAAAGAATGAGTTCTGAAACATGTAGAAATTTGTCTGCAACTCATTGATAGGAAAATATTCTGTGACATTACTATTATGATACTAGTAGTATTACAGTAGACAGAAGGGACTCAACACAGGGCATGGCACTAACACATAATTCTTTCAGCGTAACAGTGACTATTTGTAATGGTTAACCAAATAGTTTTATTTGTCTTGTTGTATTTGGGGGAAGAAAAAGGAAAAAAAATGTTCAAAGAGCTGCATGAAAGTGTATATTTCTTTTGTGTTAAAGATTTCACCATTTAGATACAGCTGCATTTGAATAATCAAATTTTCATCTATCATAAGATAAGAATTTAGGAACTTTCACACAAAAAATAGAAATGTGGTCCATCTACCCCAATATTCTGTCTCCAGCAGTGGTCAACATCAGAAGCTTCAGAGGTAGGCAGCTGTCAGATTAACTCCGCCATGACAGAGTATCTTCTTGACTTCCTCCTGGCAATCAAGATTGTATTCTAGTATTGATACTCAGAGATAAACTTTGAAGTATAAGATTTTCTGTTAATATTAAGTGCCTGGTTTTTTAATTTTATTTTGTATCCATATCAAATTAGCTGTTTAATCCCAAATTGTCTCTGAATTCTGGGTCTCAACAATATCCTGTGTAATGAGAACTAACTCTGCAAGACAGAAAAAAGTGTTTCTTTTTCTGTGTTGAATTTGCCATCATAGAATCATAGAATCATTTAGGTTGGAAAAGACCTTTAAGATCATCGAGTCCAACTATCAACCATGCCCACTAAACCATGTCATGAAGTGCCCTGTCTACACACTTTCTGAATACCTCCAGGGATGATGACTCAACCACTTCCCTAGGCAGCCTGTTCCAATGCCTGACAACCCTTTCAGTAAATAAATTTTTCCTAATTTCCAATCATCCTTAGGGGACATTGAGTGGTTCCTTGGTCTTGTACCTTGATCAAGCCCTTTCAGACTTGGCAACTTGCCCTCTCATTTTACCCAAAGATTTCAGTGTCTGAATCAAATGACAGACTTAGCAGTATGGATATTGCTCAGGAGCCTAATGAACTGCAAGAAGGAAAAAGAAAAACAGGACTAACATTGCTATTTACTGCATCACAAACAGGAGTTGAAAGACAACACAGCTAAGATGGCACTAAGTAGTGAAGAATGAAACAAAGCTAAAGTGCAGGCAACGGAAGTTGTTTAGGCAGCACATCACCAGCACAGGCAAGATAACCCCAATAAAGGCACAGGCTCTTGTCTGCTTCACTTGTGCTGACAGAGGGGGTAGGCATGAGAGGAAATGCAAGAGCTGTCCCTCAGCCTTGACTGCTACAACTCTACTTCAGTCAGCATACAAGGCACCATCTATATCAAAGCCAGACTATTCTCCACCAGTGGGCTCCAGGACCACGTGTTCTTGTATCAGAGGCTGATCCTTACACATTGTACTTTTCCAGTGCTCTGTTTTGCCCAGATCCCAGCAAACCTAGACTAACTTCTGCTTGTCAACATTCCCATATCAAGACTCCACAGGGGAGTTGTAGTGATGGATTACACAGCTTGCTCTAAATATATTGTTATGGTTTCATTTTTGCACAGAAATATAAAATCCTTCTTAAGTATTAGAAACATGATTTATATAAAAAGAAAGGTAATGGCTAGCCTAGAAAACTTATTATTTTTCTAATTTGCATTGAAAGCAACAGTCAAGCTTTCAGTACATTACTCTTCTTCCAGTACTCACTACAATTTGAGCTAGTGTTCATCAATGCTTCAAAATTACTGGGAAGACTGTAGCTAATCATCCATTTCCTTATGTTTTCCAGTAGCCATGCCAAGATCATAAGTTGAAATAAGTCCCTTAAAACTACAAAACGTGCTGCAACTAGAGGAAATTTCTCAGCAATGCGAGTTTAATTATCAGCTACGAGATTGCAGTACAGAGTATATGCCAAAAGGAACCTTACATTTGAGTGCAACTGATGATGTGATGAAGGACAGCTGACAAATTGTCTCTGAGGAACAGTTTGTCTTCTACTGAAGTCAGTTAGAGCATGGGAAGGCATTTGGAGAATCCATTTCTTGCTCAGTCCAGTTTTCTCTATGCAATTGCAAAACTAAAGTTCACACTGTAGTTTTGAAATTCAAAAACTGCAGACCAATCTCTAAGGGTGGGGTACATGGGTCTTTTCTGGATGCCCTTATGTAACTTTTTGGGGTGCCAGGAATGGTTTTAGGCATAACCATCCCACACAGGTGGGTGCTACTGCCGTCTGAAGGGAAGAGAGAACACAGCAATCAAGAAGAGAGACTATTAAAGGGCAGTTGCCCATAAAATCCCCGTAATGATACAATGTGCCCAAACTCACTTTAAACAGAAAGCCCAAATCACAGAACCATTGTCTCGAACTGTGTTCTAGCCATGATCCAGAAGGGATTTCCCCCACATTATAATTAAAAATAGCTCAAATTCTGAACACAGGGTGGGAGCAAAGGTATGGCTCCCAGCACACCTCCACCATGCCTGTTGGAGGCTGCGGCTGCTGACCCCGACCACTCATCCAGCTTGCTGCAACTCCACAACCATGGGTCCAGCAACAGATCAGCATATATGCCTGTTTACCCCAGGGCTCTCTGCTCTACCAGCCTGCACAAATCTTTGCTCGGTGTGAAAGGTTGCTTACAGATGGTTGCTCACCCAGAGTGGGTGTCACTCACAGGCAATGCCTTCCACTGTGTGTGGGAGGGCTTGCACGTCTCTACTGAGCATATGCCCATCCTCTGGCAGTATGTTGCACCAGTCATATGGAGGAGACATCTTGCAGGCTTCTCCCTCAGTGAGGCTATCCCACTCTGTTTGTCTTCTCATCAGCAAGGGCATGTGGGGAATGGGAGAAACCCTTCTTATGATGGCATGTTGTGAAGGGCTACACAACCAATATTTTCAAAAAAAATGAGAGGTAAAGCTTAAATTCACGTAATCTTATTTTGAAATGAGACCTGTAGCTGGGTAAAAATATTCGCAATATTTAGATTTTTGGTGGTGTAGATAGAGGTGGGACGAGATTTTTCAAATGCATATGTGTATCCAGTTTCCCTTGACATCACATGGGTATAAGCAGCAGGGTGCTACTGAAAATCCTACTACCTGTCTGTCTGCATGTTTAGCCACTAAGAACCTTTAAATTCTGTATCTTAAGAACTGAGGTAAAAATCCTAGCTCTGTTCGACTCTGTGACAAATTCCCTTTGACTTCTACAGTCCCAGGTTTTCATCTTAAATCTGTATTCAAACATCTAAATAAGCAGGCCGTTTTTTTCAGTATTTAAATACCTAACAGCTCTCATATTTAGGTAAATATGGGTCCTGGTGCCAAAGTGTAAACTTTGAGGTTTAACATCGGACACATATTTTTAGAAATCTTGCCTGTAATCATACCTGTGACCCTTTTCATCCTATTACTCATTTTAAAGATACAGAATACCCAAATGTAGACTACCATCTTTAGAAAATTAAAATAACCTCAAGATGCCATGTGTTGTACCCCTGGATATGCCATTCTTTTGCAGGATAACATGTGACAGAGATGAATATGTGCTGCAGCAAAACTGCATCTGCAGAGCCTTTGAAAGGTCCATTTTAGAGAGTTGCAAATTTGATCTGACTTCAGTGTAGGATGTAGCGGAAAGAAAAATAACATGTCTGAGTGTGCAAGTATAAGAAACTTATCTCTGGAATGGCCTAAGGGTTACAGGCTAGATTTAAAAACACATTGCTAATATTGTACCTAAATCTGGGGCAGCACAGGAAGAGCTGGTTTTGTAGCTCACATCACTTCTTTAGTAAGACAGTAAAACACTCCCACAATTAAAAAAAAAAGAAAACAAAAGAAAAAAAAGAACCATGGAACACTTGAAACAACTAAGCTACTCTAGTAAATGGATATTGACATTTGTAAATGAATGTGGTTTTTTAATAACTGATTTTAAAAATTGCTCTTGTCTGAGACCTCCATTGCAATTTCTGTCAGATCAATTTTTACAGCTGAACTAATTTCTGAGCTATAGAGCTTATAACAGGACGAGTGACAGATCCTAAACAGTAGCCCTATGATCAGGTTCTACTACAAAGGAAAGTATAAACCCCCTAGGGTTACTGCATTTCCCTTTGTTTGTTTACAGTCATATATAAAACAAAACCAAAAAAACCCACTAAAGATAAATTCATTACTATTGCTTTCCTCCTGCAAAGAATTAATAGGTTTTAGAAATTAAATTCTTTTATTAATTTTATTATGTCTAAGGAAAATCCAAGGTTCCCATGAATAATTCAGATTAACATCATATCTTCAAAAGTCATATGTAAAACATTGTTATACCTCAAAAGTCCCTCACAGTCTAACATACATTTAATTTTCAATAATGTTGATTTATAGTTTTATAAAGTGAAATAATAAATATAATAAATTACCCCTATATTTCCTGATCTCAGTCACTATAAAATAACTGCTGTAGTTTTACATTTTCAGTGTGAAATATTAAATACATAAATCAAAACAAGATTATTTTTCATCTGGAGCTGGAAACTGGTTTCTGAAACTGACAAATTCATTTTAGCTAAAATGAATGTTTCAGGAAAGAGATCTTTACTGAGTCCATAACAGCTCTAAAAGAAACAAGAATTTTGCATTCTAATGTCTTGCTTTTGTTGGCTTTCCTGTGACAGGTGTTGAATCTTGCAAATACAATGGCTAGAAGCAGTTTCAAGTTTCTCAAAACCATCATCCTGTTCTCCTTGCCAGTATCCTCCTCACTCTCTTTGTCTGCTCAAAGATCATTCTCTTCATGGTACACAGACACATTGCTGCTAGGCTGACATTCTTCTTAGCTGAAATTTTTGATAGGAAGTGTTCATATAGACAAATGTATATATGCATATATGTAGGTAGGTATGTAATCATCCTTAAAAATAATTGTTCACCAAGAAGAACATTAGGGAACAATAAGAACTATTTAAGCGAGATGCAGATTTTCTAACATGTAAAAGCAAATTCAGTTGGTTTTACACATTTGTTGTCTCAACCAGAAGCTGCATTGAGAGATAGAAATACTGTTTTGCATCCTTGATTAAAAAGAATAAATCTTGTTATATGGAATCATTATAACATTTAAATGCCTTTCAGCTCTTAGAGTGCTTAAACATTCAACCACAAGAAGCTTTCAAAAGGAATGATGATACATGAATACTAAAGAATTTTAGTGACTAGGCAGGGAAGGAAAATAGAGTCCACCTGAGGCTAGAGAGTAGACGATTCTGGAACTCAGAACCACACCATCAGCTAAATGCTCTCCCCACGGGCTTGCTTGAAAATTGGGACAGATCAAATCTTGGCAGCTTTTTTTGCATAGAATTCTGTTTGTGGTCTACACACATTGGTTTTTTTCTTATTTGCATTTTAAGACAGTTTTATGTTTAGTAATAATACACTAAAAGTACATGTCAGCAACACTGTATGGAAGAAGCCAACCAAACAGCACCTTTTGGAGCTACGTGCTTACCTGTCTTTCCAAAGAGAGAATACTGAATTTTCCTTGTCCAATATATTCAAGAAGTACTTGAATGAACACAAGGAATACAAGTTCGTAAAAGGAAGTTTCTGGCATGGGGCAGTTAGACGTTTTATCTTTGACTGTGGGGGTTTTGTTACTTCATACTGATTTCTTTGATTTTAAGAACTAAGGGAAAAAAAAAATCTGAAGCTCATCTAACCTGTTGTGGAGATGTATATCACATCCATGTGATAAGCTCATGAGGGGCTGACCATTACCATGGCCTAGCTGCCTGGATAAGCTAGTTAATAGCTTACTGCAGGATGACAGTACACACAGAGAAGTTTTTTGAGTACATTTTTTAATTTTCATTTACCACTGCTAAGAAGATAGTACTAGAAAAAAAACTGAATATAAAAGAAAATAAAATTTTGCCGTTGAGTTTGTTACTTGAGGAAACACTACTATTGGCATTAACATAAATGTTTCTTCACAATAATGTTACTTTTGGTATTGCAGTTTACTTCTTCAGCCTTTATTTTCTAGGTGTGTTTCAACAGTTCTGCTGCTAGCTGCGTTCAAATTCTCAGGTTAGTATTTCCCTTCACAATTGCAAATAGATCTTACAGGAAATTGACTTTTATTTACAGCATTTTAGTATTGGGAGTGCAGGTTATTCTCTTCCATTTTGAATCATTGGGAGACAGAGGCAACTGGATGTCACAAATTAATTAAACTCAGACAGCCGGGAACTTCATTAATGGTACCTGTAATTCTCTGTGTTGATTTAGAGCCAAATCTCAAGATCTTTATGTGGCTCTCATTAATGCAAAAATCCACTCAGGTAACTATGAATTTTATTTGCTCAAGACCTAGGGAAGTGTTTCAATTTGGCATGGTGTGGTTTCAGTACTTCAGCCAAACCCTTACAGTCTGAAAATGCAATGAATCTTGATACCATTCAGCTACTTGCAGACTAGTTTGATTTGACAAGAGAATTGGTATGGAATTTGGACTAAAACATAAAGAGCAAAGTGTAATATATACTGGCTGAGAAGTCTCTTTGTTCATAAATATTCCACCACAAGGCTATTTTAAATTTTTTATTATTCTGGAATCAAAGTGTTCAGTAAACCATGAATAGCCTGCCTGCAGAAAATATTAAATGAACAACTATGGAAAACTATAACCAAATAGAGAAAAAAAGGATGTTAGCTATTAACTCTGGAAAGTCCATCTTAAGATAATATGAAAAGACACAGCTATTAACTTCAGTTATGCAGTTTTGGAATCTTGCTGGATGCTTCAAGGGAGACAGTGATACCACAGTGGCTGAAAAAAAGCTGAGCCTTCACTGCCAGGTAAGGCAGAGATGGAGCATGTGAATGATCCAAGAATCCAGTCTCTCGGGCTCTTGGGTTTCTCTGTATGCCATAAATTTTGTCCCTTGTGTGTCAATTCCCAGTGGCCCAGCCCTAGAGGAAACATGACATTTTCTTTCCATTTTCTTTTACAGAAGAAGAAAATCTACCTCTACCAGTCAGCAGTTACCCAATAAAAGCAGAAAAAATACAATGATTTAGAAGATAAAGGAAATGCATTGACAAAGATCACATAGATTTCTATCACATCTGCTATCCTAAAATAAGTTGTGTAGTTGTTTGCTTCTAAATTCCCCTGGGAGTTCTATTTCAATCCAACCTGTATAAAATTTATCAGATCAGCAATTGTATGAGAGGACTTTTAAAAGTGCGTGGGACACAATAATTTATACATATAGTTAAGCAACAGTCCTTGTTTCGTTCACCTCTAATCTTTTGCAGTTTAATATTGTATGACTGCAGTGCACTGTGTGATTATAAAAGTATGTATATAGTATGCATATACACAGACTTATCATAAGCAACCACAAGAAAAAAAATCATATTGCAACATGCTGTCTCATTCAAATTTTTTAGAAACTCAAAGAAGTTCTCAAATTTTATTTTTCTGGTTTTGCATTGGT
>VYZV01004285.1:1147-48559 GCA_013401275.1 Pandion haliaetus | reverse complement strand
TAACCAATTTACACTGTCAGAAGAATGAATTCAAGCCTTCAATGTAGGTGAGAATCAGACCCAGGATCTCTCAGTCTTGTATAACTCATCTGTGGATATGTACACACACACTAAGACTTAACTAAGACTGAAACTGGACAGAATAGATACCTCCCTACTTAAAGAGAACTAATTAAAAAATGGAATGCAAAATAAATCATCTAACTCATCTTAAAAGGCAGANNCACCCTTTGTATCTGAGGAAAAAAAAAAACTGTAGGGGGAATAATATGACTGAGAAAAAACACCTACCTTTGGGATCAGATTTCGTGATGAAATATAACCACCTCTTTGTCAGAGAGATTCTGAATCCCTGCATCTGTGTAAGTGGGAAATTAGCTGTGTTTCTCTGTTTTACAGAGGGAAAGTTTCCCATCAAATCTCTCTGTCTCAGAATACCTTCCAGCAACAGAAGAAAAAATATGTACACACTTGCAACTTGAGTATACTCTTAAGCTGTCCTCTCAGACAGTATGTAAATTCAGAGCTTTGATGGTCAGCGCTGGTGCCACCACCCAATTAGTGCCTGTGTTATTAGGGCTCTCAGATGTGTGGGTGCTCTGTAATAATTTCATTTGGATATGATTAGTGTTTTTTACTTTCTAGCTCAAGCTGTTTTCTTGTGTTACTTTGCACAGCCAAACAGTTGACACCCCAGTGGTGGCTAAACTTTGCATGGTAGGTGAAGTGATTCATGCATATATATTTTATGTCTCTAAAAACACTTTGGGATCCTACTGGATAAAAGGAACATTTAGAAATGCAAGTCATCATTTTCATCAATAAATTGGATGTTGGAGACACAAAAGACAAATTCAGAGGCTTGAACATTTTTTTTAGTTTCATTTATATCTCTAAATATGGGAGATATACACCATAGTGCCCATGAAATTCTTTAAGCTGATTTTAATAACAGTCATTATGTTAAAAATGAAACTTCTCCTTGTCTCAGAGATGAACTGGGAAGAAACAAAGAAAGAGAAGTAACTCCTGCAGCACTTTTGTGCCCTTCTAGAATTGCTGTTCATCATTCTTTCTTTCAGCAGTTCCCTTGCTCCTTTTGTGCAAAAGGTACCACAATCTAATGAAACAATTAAGGCCTGACAGTTTAAATACGCTATTCTGTTCTTTTCAGGCATAAGTGCCAGCCATCAAGACAAACTATACTCACTGCTTCACTATCAGCAGAATCATTGTTATCCCAGAAAGAGTGCCCTAAAAATAAAAGCCATTCTGTATGTGCAGCTTCATCAAGTCGGGTCATGTCAGCCCCACAGGGTAGACAGCACTGTACTAATTTTATTGTTCTATTTTTAAACATAGCCTCCTTAGATCTTTTAGTGTGTCCCACATAACAATGCAGAATTGACACATTGTACTCAAGTTCCTACTCCCAGCCACCCCCAATTTCTGAATATCCTACACAGTCAATATGTTTGCTGTCCAAAACAATGATGAAGTGGCCACATTTGGTTTAATGTCACCTGTTGTGCATTGCTTGGCTGTTCAGGGGTCATGGGATCAAATCAAAATTAGTATCTGCAAGATTGATCACTGTTAACAATTTAGTGCCCCAGGCACTGTATTGCACAGAGGGCTCTACCCGTAAAAGCTGAACTGTATTTTCCAAGCCCATGAACACAATTGCAGTGGGAGGGTTTCATCCTGAATTACCTCAGCTACACTAATGGCCAGAAGTCACCCTGAGTATGATGGTGTTTCAGAGATAAAACAAAAATTCTCATGTCTTTTTGGTACATGTGAGGACTTTGGTCCCTGATAGCTGTCTTCGCACAACACTGAAGTCACCCAAGCTATCTAAGGGTTATAATGCTAGCACAAGGCATAGAAATAGAAGAAGAATTGCCTATATTTTTCAAGGCACATTGAGGGAACACCATTGGTGCATAGATTTACACCAGGCTGTAGCTCTTAGATTACCTTTCATATTTGAATTTTTCACACCAGTTGACACTGGGCAGGTACGTACATTGTAGGGCAGTCTTTTAAAAGAAAGAGATGAACAAGAAAGTACTTTTCCTTCCCTTACACCTACTCTTTACAGCAGTAAAAATAAAAAAAAATTATTTCACCCAAACCCCAAAGTTTTAAAAACTCCTACCCTATACCTGCAGCTTGGGAATTAGCACTTAGCCCAGTGTTGACTAGAAACCTGAAGCAGTTTCAAGGCAAATAAAAGATATTGCAGTTGGTGCCATAGTGGTGCTTTTGGAACATAACAAGAATACATTCAGTGTTCAGCACGTGGACAATAAAAAAATTACACAATCATATGTGAGAGGAAGGTAAGGAAGAGAACTAGGCTGTTTTCAGCAGTTTGGCTTAGCAAGGTCCTTAGATATTCAGACTGTCATTTTTATTATAAGCAATGTCATATTTCCAAGGGTCAGACAGGCATGTCTTTTAGGAGTTTTAGGCTGAATCTGTGGACAGCAACCTCTCAATACTCTGTCACAGTATGCCCTGAAACAGCCATACTCTTCCCTTGTAATGTTGGCTGGTGTATTGGGTTTACATGGCAAGGTTTGGTGGTTTGGTTTTTTTTTTTTTGGGGGGGGGGGAGGCCTATGGGGTGGCATCTGTGAGAAACTGCCACAACCTTCCCCCATGTCCAATGGCCAGCTGCAAGAGGGACCCATCGCTGGCCAAGGCTGAGCCCATCAGTGACAGTGGTAGCACCTCTGGGATAACATATTTAAGAAGCAGAAAAAACTGCTGCACAACAGCAACTGAGAGAGGAGTGAGAATATGTGAGAGAAACAACCCTGTAGACACCAAGATCCATGAAGAAGGAGGGGGAGGAGGTGCTCCAGGCACCGGAGCAGAGATTCCCTTGCAGTCTGTGGGGAAGACCATAGTGAGGCAGGCTGTCCCCCTGCAGCCCACAAAGGTCCACAGTGGTGCAGATATCCACCNGAGCAGTTTGCTCCTGAAGGACTGCACCCCGTGGAAGGGACTCACGCTGGAGCAGTCCATGAAGAACTGCAGCCCGTGGGAAGGACCCACATTGGAGAAGTTGGTGGAGGACTGCCTCCCATGGGAGGGACCCCATGCTGGAGCAGGGGAATAGCATGAAGTTGACGGAGTGGCAGATACAACGTGTGATAAACTGACAGGAACTCACATTCCCTGTTCCTCTGTACTGCTCAGGGGAGGAGGTAGAGAAATCATGAATGAAGTTGAGCTCAGGAAGAAGGGAAGTGTGGGGCAAAGTGTTTTAAGATTTGTTTTTATTTATCATTATCCTAATCTGATCTCATTACTAATAAATTAAATTAATTTCCTTGAGTTGAGTCTGTTTTGCCCATGATGGTAATTGATGAGTGATGTCCCTGTCCTTATCTTGACCCACAAGCATTTCATTGTATCTTTCTGCCCCCGTCCAGTTGAGGTGGGAGAGTGATAGAGCGGCTCGGTGGGCACCTGGCATCCAGTCAGGGTCTACCCACCATAGCCGGTGATATCATCCCAAAGAAGTTTTGCACAAGATAATGAGATCATAGGAGACACAAGGTTCTTAGAAAGGTCTGGTGCCTGCTGCACTGTATTCTATTGGCTAATCCCCAGCTGGGCTTCTTCAAACTTGGCAAGGTCCTGCATAGCTTTTTTTTTTTTTTTCATTTTGCCTAATTATCCCTTGGTATGTAAGGGTCTGGAGCTTGTTTTGGTTTGTTTCATTTATTTGTTTGGGTTTCAGCCAGTAAGGAAGGAAGGAAGGACATTAGCCCAATATTTGAATTGCACATTTGAAATTACTTATGTCTCTCTCCACATACCTCATTAGCAAAGAAAATAGTACTGAAACAGGACTTAGAGGTGGCTATCATCTCCTCCTCTTCTTGACTACCACAAAAACATACATATCTTAGTACATGTAAATGATCATCTAACACAGTAGGATGATGACCCGCAACCAATCTTGTTATGTGGTTTCCAAAGACTTTTCTGCCACAACAAAACTGGTTTATTCCAAGAATAGCAAACTGTAAAGAACAAAGAGCATGTCTTCATAGAAATACAATGCCATGAAAAAACATTGAAGCCAACTGTGAACAGAACAGTTTTAGGCACTAGTATGTCTGTGTTAACACAGCAACCTGTCCGACACACTTGGCTCCCAAGACATCAGGAAGGTTTGCTCAGGTGATTTTTTTTTTTTTTTTTTTTTTTTTTTAGNTTTTTTGCTACCCTAGCACAGTTATGCTGTTGCCAGATGGCACAGAGCCCAGTATCACAGCACATGAGTATATCCAAGGGATCAGTGTTAATTGGTCAGATACGGAAATTCAAACCTGACAAAATAGGTATGTCCTACCAATTTGTCTCAGTTTGTTGTACTGTCTGTTTTTATTTTGTATTCTTTATCTGTCCCTTGAATTATCGAGGCAACAGTGAACAAAGGAAGATGAAAGACACAAGTCTCTGTTTATCAGACACAGTCTGAAAGACTTGCTGCCTTCTGAATGTTTCTCTCCATAGGAAGCAACCCTGATGTGTACTCTTGCCGTTGGGCAGATCAACCTGCCAGCTTCACACTTGTGTCACTGAAATTTTCTCAACTTCACTGCTCAGAAAAATGTAAAAAAGGCATACCAAAAACTTCTCAGAAACATTTTCACAGCTTCTCCTTTAACATGTTTTGTAGGCAGGCAGAAGAATGCTGAAGAACAGCAAGCTATGGGGATGCTAATATACATACCTATTTGAAACATATATTAAAAGCTGGGCTCATGCTGAAAGTTTCACACAAATTAAACCAATCAAAATGTCTCACGAACATATGCTTATGCTTCATGTCCTGACAGGCTGAGGTGTCTCCCCAATACAGGTTTTGCAGTTTGAAGCCTCCATACATGGTCTCTGAGATTTTTGTTCTGGCAATCCTGTCCAGCCATCTTTGCTGATGTAAGCTTCAAAACTGCTGCTGAGTGGCAATTCTACTGGAAAGCAAAGACTTATCTGTGCTGTGAGAGCTTAAATCGCCCCAAAATACAAAATGAAATGAAATTAACTTTTTTTCTGTTTATTCTGTTGCAGCAGTGTGTTCATGTAGTGATATTCAGGCCTTGTAGCTGACTATTTCTGTGGGACGTTGGCATTCAGTGCCTTCTTTGTTTCTGGATGATTATGTAAAAACAAAAGTGTCATGTTGTTTGAACAGATTTCTGGCCAGCCTTAATTTAGGACTGGAGTGTGTGAGCATAGTTGGCTATTTCAAACTATCAGTCACTCCAAAAGGTTTGCTTTGTTTAGTTAAGAGGCAAAAAACAAGAGTTGGTGAAGCTAATTCTTGAAGGCTGGAATTATCATATCAAACATTGCTCTAAACTTGCAACAACCCAATGTCTCTTCATCTGGCTTGTGCTTTTGGAACAGTTCATGACTTAGACTCAGTTTTCACACACATCATAAACTCCAGCCAAAGGGAAAAATAAAAAGAAAACCCTAGATTGTTATGACATGGCTATAAATACAGACAGTGAATTATAACAGTAAAATATGTTATGCAAATTACAGCTAATTTTAAAATAGCCCAATCTGACTGCATACAGAGTGAAGAATTACACAGCGTTGTTCAAACTCTTAGTTCATTTTTTACCCCTTCAAACCATTCCTATTACTCCAAGTTTCTAGTTTTAACAGCCATTGAAAAAGAATTTCTATTGCCACATAAAAATAGAAGTGTGCAGATCTGTAAAGCACTCCAAGTTACAGAATTTTTCTAATTAACTCTTCTTATTTGCTTCAGGTGGGTAGCTAGTGATTGCTTCTCCTTGTGCACACAGAGCTTCTGGTGTCTGCTCCTTTCTATGATGTTAGAGAGATTTACAAAGATGCCATTGGGTAGAATTTTTTAGAGATATTTGTTTTAAGATGAGTGTTTCTTGAGTGTGAGGCATCACAAGTGGTTTTAGCCTCCCAGCTGTGTTTCTCAGCAGATGGGGCTGGCAAAAGCTGCATGTGATGTGACAGCACAGAATTAAGTTTGAAACAACACTTAAAGAAAATGTTTGAAGAAGAAAACAAGGTCACTATCCATCTGATGGAAATCACACTGGGTAAACAAATTTAGTGAGAGGTCAATGAATTCTGGTTACAAAAAAAACCCCCTGATTTTGAATTGGTAAGAGTCAGTGTTTAGAAGCCATTTAAAGAGACCACACTACTTACCACTGTCCTTTTCTCACTATGTCTGTCCTCTACTCCATGTAACATAAGTCTTACAAAGAGACCTTCCTGATTTGGGAAATATCTACCCACCAGACAAAATGTTCCATCCTTCCCTTCACCCTCACAAAAGTCTGTTCAAGGTAGAGTTAATTACTACATATAAAGAGTTTCAAAGAAAACAGGACTGGGTGGAAGGAGGTGAGAGAGCAGAAAAATTGTATATTAAAAAAACTTTTGGGAACCAGCCAGGGACCAGTGCCAACCGCTGATCTTAAAGCTAAAATATGTTTGTCTTAGGGGGCTTTCCTGTCTGACTGTTTCTGCGTGGAGGGTCAGATGGGCTTCTTAGGGGAAAATCTCAGGTTGGGATGAACTGGAAACTCAGCAGTCCCCAGAGTGCCTATTGGCTCTGTCTTCACCCTGCCAGCATGTCCCCAATGGACCCACTGCCTATTGCAGTTAACACTTTGGGGCAAAATGGATCTTTGTTTCCTGTGTCCCATAGCTAGGCTCAGCACAGACTGACAATCTGTTTACTATGTTCTTTAGGGCCTGGAGCACTCTTACCCATGAATATGTAGTTTGTCATAGTCATGGTCACCTTCCTTTATTAAAAATAGTATATCGTATGAGTTTTTGCCTGTGCAAAGGCTTTTCAACCGCATATATGTATCCACACCTAGCACTCTGCCCAAACAAGTTTGTCACAGCATCTCTCCTAGCCAACTATCCTACAGTACTATGTAATGAAGGGAATGCTTTCAAGTTTATTTACTAAGAAATGACTGGCTGCTGGGGTTGGTCAAAAGGGAGAGAGTACACTGGCTCACAAGGAAGAGCCAACGTATTTCCTTAACTCTACTGTAGTTTCCTATTCATTCTTGCTCCCAGTCCATTCAACCACTGCATGTCAAAAGTTTCAACTTCTGCCCTTAGGTTTTCATTTTAATTCCTTGATGGTAGAGTTCACAATTCTCTGAAAAGAAATAGACAGGCAAATTACACAGCTGAATACATAAAGCACAGTAGTGTGTGAGTATATTTGTTAGTAGCTGGACTAGAAGGACTGTCCACAAAACGCACTTTGTGTGATAATACAGTGTTTAAATTCTGTTCTTTCCAGCATACCCTACAGACAGAATTGCTATTAGATATGCTACCTTCCCTTCTAATTTAGTTGGAGACAGACCAGAAACTAAAAGCCAGGGATCACAGCACAGCACCAGGTGCCCAATTCATAATGTTCCTCTCTGTTTATTGCTAGATATCAAACACTTGCATTGTTTCTCACTTGCCCTTTTCAACTAACAGTGGATACTCTGAGGTTTAGATGAGACATGATGGTTTCCAGGCTTGGTATCACTCGCTCTGTATATGCAATAAGCAGTGTATTGTGTTGATGTAAACAGCTCCCAAATCTGGCGTGTTAGTATTTCTTGCCTGATGTTTCCAAATGGAAACTGCTTGCCCAGTGAGTCACTGTGTGTTTTCTCCCTCCTCTGAAGATTCTTCTCAGGGAATCTCCACACCCTGCTGCTGTACCACAAGAATGGCTTTCTTTTTTCATTTCTCTGTGGGACACCCAATTAGGATGTTCTTTTGCTTTGTTTGGGTTTTTTCCCCGCCCCTCCCCACCCCCCCAACTGCATTACAAGATTTTATTTTTACCAATTCTGAAAACATCATGTTTTCCAATTCCTCAATCCCAGATTTAGTGACTGGGATATATATTCTGAGGACTTGTCCTGGGTTACATCTGTCCTTGCTCCTGCAGATAGAACAGGCGATCACATGGCAGAGGTGTGTGTTTTCATTTTGGTCTCTTCCACAGCAACTTCTTCAGACTTCACAGTTTATTCAGGAGAGGAAGAGGGAAATGAAGAGTTCTTGTAATGTACTCAGCCTCCTGAAGCACAAGCAGCTAGCAAGCTGCATTACATCTCAAAATAGAAGAGTTTTATTATTCTTCAGTGTATTAAACCACACATTTATGACAGTTATCTGTTGCCTGAGAGAGCTGAAACTAGGGTAGTGGCTGTAATCTTTAATTTACTCCTTTGTGTTTTTCTTGTTTTAATTATGTTTGAAACAAAGTAAATAGCTTTCATGGTGGCTTCTGGGACAAGGTTTCACTGAAAGGATGTTAAAAAGTACAGTGAAAAGACATCCAGATAATACTGTCAGGGATAACTTGCTCTATGATACTGGTTGTGTGTCATGTATAAACACACACAGAAGAGGATCTACCTGTTTCATAGCAAGCTTATTGCCCCTTGATGAAAGTTTTAAAAATAATTTAAAAATAGTTCAGTTGTTTAAAATCTGAAAGAATTTTTGTTCTCTTCTTTCTGACAGTGTTAGATATAAAAACAAATAAACTTCTATATGAAGATGGCAAAAAAATAACTAAGCTCTATGTTGATTTATTTTAATCTGCACTGAAGATCAAAAGCCTTTTATTTCCCTGACTGTCCATCCATGCAAATTAAATAAATCTTTTTAAAAGCAATCAGCTGTTACTTCTTTCAAGTCAGTATTTCGTTTTAAATTTTATTTCCTTTTTTTTTAATGAAAAGCAGTTTTACGATAATAAATTCCATTTATTTTGCCTCAAATGCATGTGATCTTATCTGTCTCTGACTTGTATAGACCCCAGTGCCTAGACCTAGGTAGCTTTTCTAATCCAGCTCTTACTTGAAGCATCTTCTAACTCCTACTTTGAGAGCAAGGCTGCTGTCAGTGGCCCACTTTGAGGCCTGATCTTCAGCAGATTTGTAGTGAACTCTGGCAGGCAACCTTGCAACAAGCCATGGGGAGCAGCCCTGAATGTCAGCCTTGAAGGACAGGTTAGGCCAAAGGTCAAAATTCAGGCAAATGGTTTTTGGTATCTCCATATGGAAAAAATACTGAATAGATAGCAGTTACCCAGGATCCAAACTAATGCCTGAATTGAGCATTATTACTGGGAGAGTGGCAGCAGGGATGGCAGCGAAGCAGTGTGACAACAGGACAGTGCAGGGAGGTGCTGGCTAAGAAAGAGTAAGCACACAGGTCTCTTAAGTGGGTCTTTGTTTGCTTGTTTGACATCGCTTATCTACACGTGCATTGCCTGACACTTACTACTATAGGTCCAGCACACCTAGGTATAGTAAACATGTAAACCCTTGCTCTAAAATTCATCAGAGGGTAAAATGCTCAGTGTTCCCTCCAAGTGTGCCATTATTGTGACATTACAGCATCTCACTTTGACACTAAATATATAAGGCTTTTAGTAGTTGTGGCTATAGAGAAGTACAAAGAACGAGGGCTGTGGTCTTCAGGACTTTGCAACTTCCCTGTACCTCACCAAAAATGAGACCTTAAAGTGATCTCCCTTCAGCATCGTTCAGCTGGAGCAGGTAGGAGTGGGGATTGCCCTTCCCTGCTTCAGTTTACGAAAACCGTGCTGCTTTGACTTGTAGCCCTCAAACCTCCATATCTTGTAAACACTTGTCAGTCAGTTGCTACTGAACAGACAAAGCAAAGCGACAGCTTCAGAATCAAATGCAAATGCTGCTGGAGAGTATCTGAAATAAACATAACATTCAAGAGCTGAAAGTCCTTTTTTAGTCAAAAACCTTGAGCTTCCTAAATGAAGCATGTAAGAGGTGGCTGAGCACAAAGCATAGATAAAACACCTGCTTTCTGCAAAGCTATCTGGAAGATCTGCATGTCCCATAAGACTAATTCTGGTGCTAGAGGAAGAGGAAGGGGAGGGAGGCATGCACTGCCTGCTGCTCTCAATGGAGTCCCCGCACTGAGAGGTTGCTATATTAACCACTTCACTGTTTTGTGTCAATCTTGTTATCTGTTCTTGTTAAAATTTTTATTATTCATGGATGCAAAAATCTCATCATTAAAACAGCATAAATATTCATACTGTGTGCATTTCATTTAGCCACTTGGCAAAACTTCTCTGGAGTACAAGAGTTTTGAGGAAATCTGGCTGATGAGACCACAGAACAGGAAGTTTGCATGGTTTTCCTTTCTTTTTACCTGCAAATAAATGCAGAATAACTAATTAAATAGCAACAAAAGGAGCACATATTCACTAGCAAGGATAATACACACACTTGTTTTGGCTTCTGTGTCCAGGGGAACACAAGGCCTTTTGTAATGCAAGGATGTGTAAGAACCAGGATATGGTAAAACTAATGTACAAAGCCTGATAAGCATTGCTGCAAGGGTTCATTCGGCTTTGCCTCATGTTTAATGTCTAACCATTAACATTGCGCACAATCCATACTTTTGCTCAATCCTTTTTAAGGCAGAGCAGACCTCCTTCTCTTTGCAGTCGTCCTAAATCGACATGTAGCTGTACCCTGCCTCCTGAAAGTCAGTTTAACTGCACTGTGCACTCCTGATTCAGTTTCAAGATCTTTTTGATGGCAAAGATAAAACAACAACAACAAAAGTTACTCCCAAACCCAAGTCTGAAAACCACCATTAATTCACTCCAGAGTGCTCAGCAATGGGAGGAGACCTCTCACAAGGGTCCAATTCTTCAAAATCTCGAGCTGTCAGCTCCACATGCAACAGCTCCAGATACAGCCTCAAGGAGCCTCACAGACCGCAAGATTCCAAGTTTTTCCTGTTTTAGAGTGGCAAGGTGAGGTGTACGTTTTTAAATGCTAGTGAATTTTCCAAACTGACCAATGTTGGCCTGATTGAATGGTAAATCTTCCCGACTTCAGTGAGCATAGTGCTTGACCAGAGAATCACTTCTAGAGATGACAATCTGTCACCTTGCAGTTTTTGTATTTAATGTTTTCATGAATTTCAACAGATAAGCAAGACTTTTACTCGTGGACAGTTTATAGCCTTTTCCTTGGCTCAGAGTCTGCTGTATACTTCCCACTGCTGCTTAGCCATCTGTGACTGAATGAGCTCTCTCTTTCTTCCCCACCCTTTCTCCATCCCCATTGTAGCAAACAGAAGCATTGGGATATACGCAGTGCTATGTAATCACTGCATGCCAAGTTTCCACTGAAGCATTCACACTCAGCCAAGGGCTTGATTCTTCTCACTCTCCTCAGGCAAGGACAGTTGCTGCAGGACCACAGCTTGCCATTTGCAATATGTAATACACCATTTATTCCCAATACCCAAGTATGAAAGTATCAGAACTTCAGTATCATATCAGGATTGTGACTTTAGGCCTAAAGATGCTTTGCTTTTGTTTCATTCAGTTTCTAGACTTCTTATTCCTTTGTTTTGCAATAGGTAAAGTGGCAGTGAGGAGATTAAAAAAAAAAAAAAGCCTCCTAAACTTCTTGGACTAGGTGGTCAGTGATTAGTTGAACCTTTAGTTAAGATACTGCAAGTTACAGTATGAGAACAAAAGACACAATTGGTTCTCAGCAGTAGAAGGAACAGTTGGCTGCTTATACCTACAGTATCTTATCAATTTACTTGACCTTTCCTTTTACAAATACCATCCAGACAAAAACTTTAGTTTTGCCAACAGCAGTTTTGTCTGTAGATAACGAAAAGTGTTTAAATGTTAAAATTAATACTGGGAAATATATATTGCTAACTGGGCAAGCGTGTCTCACAAAACAGCACTTAGATAGACCATGCTTTGAACATAGGAACTGAAAGTTAGCTGTGTGTAGGAATGCACTTAAGATTGTATATACAGAAGGAGGTACCTTCTTTCCTTCCTTTCCTTCAGAGATACCTTACAAGGTGGATAAGCATATAGAAATCACACTATACTCTTGATCTTGAATGCAGTGTATGCTTTCATAGACAAAACATAAAATTCTTCCCCTCCCAGTAGATATCTAGCTTGCTGCCCTGCAGTTTCTTATATTTATTATTATATTCCTCCTTGTGTAACCAAATGACATGAGAACTTCCTTGAAGAACCATCATAGGTGAAACAACTGTTTCAAGGTGTACTGATGGCTGTAAGAGTCATCTTGTGGCTTGAATTCTTCCAAATTAAATATGACTGATAGTANGGGGCGTAACCAACAAAAACCTTCTTAGCTCATCATTTTTCACAATACCACTTCCATTTCAAATTTTCTTTAAAGGATATTTTTGCACCTAACAAATATATTTTTTTTTAAAGCTTCTATGTGGTCTAGGAGAACATTTTAACAAAGATTTTAAATTGCTGATACTTCAGCTTGCTTTGACTTGTAGTAGCAAATCAAAATGGTGCTGAAAGCAAACAAACATAAATAGCTGTCTCATACAAGAGCTGTCTGTACTGTAGCCTTTACAGTGAAGACTCAGTCTTGATCTGGGCTTTTAGGCATACACCTAAAATTATGTTTTAAATTAAGGTTTAAACTAAACTAAACTTGCCCTACTAAGGGCAGGGCAAATGCTAACAAAAATAGAAGTTATAAGGAAGGAGGCACTTTTCAATCCTGTGCTGTCAAAGCCTCTAAAAAATTTAACCATCCCAGTTCATTACCACATCTCTAACCTATAGAAATCAAAGCTTTGTATTGAATGAATAAAACCACTTTGGCACACAACCATATCATAGTGGTATGATGCATGCCTGAATATTCCTAAGAATGCCCTCAGAGGTACTCTGTGAAGAGAATTATTCTGCAGAACGAAAGATGAGGGAGCACAAAGGCCCATTGTGTACGCTAATGCAAAAAAATGAAATCAAATACCATTCTCAGCAAAAGCAGAGTGTCTTCTGAGCAAAGGCTATTAAGTGTGTCAGACTGCAGGATATTTTCTGGACATGGCTATTATGTTAAGACATACTGAACATGTGTCACTTATAACCCTGCCCTGTTGTAACATCACAGCTCCAGAGGAAAAAAGTCTGTTGCACCAATTCTTTGTATCAAATACTCACACACACTTCTCCTCTCACCAAGCTGTCACTTCTCATTTGTAAAGAAGGTTACAGTAAGTTATAATTAGTAGTTGCTGCCCTGTCAACTAATTAAATGTAATAAGAATCTTTCAGTGAGTTTAATGCTAACATGGTGTAATTGCAACTGAGTTTTGAATGCACAGTGCATGTATTATAGGTTTCGGTATGTCCCCCCCACCTTCTATGACCTAAATTCTTAGGTGAAACCTATCATATGATTAGTGAGTGGGCACTGCCAAAGACAACCGTTTCAGACCTAAATACAAGTCAACCCCAATCCAGTCCTGTGCATTTTTAGAGGCACTACATCAGCTTCTGGGGGCAGGGGTAGAAGGAAGGAGGAGGAGAAACAGCCAGCCAGTTGCTTGGTTGTCCATTCTTCCTTTTCCCTTCAGGAGGCACCCTTGCTCAAATTCTCCCATCCATGAGGCTCCCACTGCTCCAGCCCTTCCTCCCTTTTGTAAAAAAAACGTGGCTGAGATTTCAAGGCCACTTCCAACCCCATCTCTTTGTCAGTTTGAGGGGCATCCTGGGTAGAGGGGCACCATGTGCAACTGCCCTGTTGGTGCACTCTGTGGCTGGCTCTACTCCTCAAGAAGCAAGAGTTACACCATACAACCACCTGTTACCCAGGAGAGTAAGGAAGACTGCTCAGGAGGCCCAGAGCAGGGCAAAAGTGATGATGGAAACCATGTAATACTCCAGCACTTGGCTGACCTAGATATTTCCTTACTCTCCTAAGTATTTGGAAGACCTATGAACACATTAAAAAAAAAGGTGAAGAGCAGAGCAGCCAAGCTTTAGATCAGCCAGGATGTTGGTACTTACAGCTGTAGATGGTCAGTTGTTGTGCCCACTACATTGTCCACACTTTCCCACTCATACTCATCACTGCTTTCCGTTGCCCACAAATATGTAAGGTAGGTACAAATAGCCCCCAAAATAAAGACGTAATGAATTGAACAAAAATGTAGCCTAAGAGAACCAATTAAAATGATGAAAATCTTTAATTTTATTTAAGTATAATTGTACGGACACGTGTATATACAAATACAGATCTTATGGGGCAGGGATTTTGGGTGGGTTTTGTTTGGTTTTTTTTAACATTTTCTTTTAAGTTCATATAACGTAAGCATTTCAAAAACAGCACTCAATGAATAAGTGCAAAGAAACTGCAAAGCAGGGCAGTACAAGCACAGGACCACACTGAGCTGGACTTTCATACCCAGATGCATACACAATGAGTGTCTTCAATGGGGTGTCAAGAGTAAGCATGGAAAGCGGATTTCGCAGACTCATGGGTAACCTCCAACATGCCAGCATCTATTAAACTGTACAGACAATGGCAGCAAGCCTATTGTAGGGAGATTTGTCTCACATCCGAGAAGCTCGAGAGTGAATGCATGGGAAAAACTCAGTGATGCCAGACCAGAAACAGATCTGCCCATTCACAGCTCCAAATTAAAAAAGGAGGAGGGTGGGAGAGGAGGAAGGGCAGGAAGAGGGAAGAGAAGTGTGGAGGGTTGTACATTAAAAGTGGTGATTACAAAATCCAAGTGTAATGAAAGCAGGGGAAGAGTTAACACTCTTTAGCCTCTGAAAGTGACTGAACCATTGCTCTCACAAGGCAATGGATTAAGTTCAGTTTTGAGGGTTAGGGGTGGGAATCAACAGGTACAAATACAACCATTTTCCTTCCACAATTATATAGGAAAAGAAACAACCTACTCATCTACTCTCAGTATCTCCCAAATTTGTTTCTAGTTCTTTTGGAACCAAGTACATACATGTATCGCACATGACACTGGCAAGATCCTTTCTGGAAAAATCTATTCATGGAAACAAAACCAGAAGGAAAACAGGAGGAAAAAAAATAATAAAGAAAAAAGAAACAAACAAACAAAATAACAGAAGAGTTGTTATATCCCCAAAGCCTTTTTAGAAACAAACATGATACAAAAGAACAAAAACTAACACAGAAACCACAGGGCTCCAACATCAGACCTTTAAACACTGAGGACAAAACATTGATCATCAAAAGTCATGTTGTTCCAGGTCTTGACATTGTGAAGTCTTGCAATAGATGAACGATTTTCAAAGATGAGTCCTGTATGCTGCAGTGTCATGGCCACTTGTCTCTCAGTTCTCAGCCATGATCACACTTGATGCTTCAAAGCTCTGTCTTGTAATCAACGCATGATTTTAATATCCTGAAAGTCTATTGTTCTCACTTACAAAAGACATAAGAATCAAATTAATACTTTATTATCAAACACTATATACAACAGAGATTGCTAATAATACAGAATTTAAAGAACATAGCTTTAAGTTTTACTTGTCTTTCCTTCGCCATCCAAATAAGTACAGTACAAAACAATATTCTAAACTAACACGAAATGTTACCTTGTCTATTAAAGGATACACAGTATCCACTAAACTGACTGATCCCTATTTTCCCTGCTTCACATCGCAATGCCCTTGGCAGCCAGGAGTGCGGGTCATGGGGGTAAGTAAGCCACCTAGGCTGAGGAAGAATTAGTCCTTCAGACATGAGCTGGGACAGCTAAAGGGGAAGGGAGAAGTAATTTGCACCAACATCTGCATTTAAAGCATCCAGAGATTTGCAATGCAACAGAAAACCCATCAGCATTTATGTACTTAGTATGACTGGGATTGCCTGATGCCATCAAGCCACACCACACCAGGCAGCGCAGGGATCTGCCTAGCAGCTGCATCTCTCAGGTAGTTCCTCATCTACCCAGCAGGGCTCTGTGATAACACAACGGGGTGAATTTCACACTTGTTGTGGATAAACATATGTCTTGAACTCTGACATCATTCAGAGACTAAGGATGAAAAATGAAGTCACCATTTCTACACTAAATTGGCACTACTGGTATGATTGCTATGAATCATTTTAATATGGTTACTTATCATGCAATATTATCTGTACTCTGGTTAATAATCCATTTGAAAAGGTGCATTTTGACTAAGCTCACCTCATCCAAAGCTTTTTAATTCCTACCTACAGGAAGTTTAGTGTGTATACAAAGACATCCACATTAAAGGCAGAAAAGTACCAGATAGCCTGTAATGAGATGGTGACTTCCCTCACTGTTTAGACTGCCTATCTTTATTGTGTGCACTTCACACTATAGGAAATTTCCTACATTCTTCCTGTAAGCCCTGAATTAATGGCCATGTTGTATGATATCAGGCAAGCCCAGATCATAGTTTAGCATGCATAAACCTTCCTTTACATGTTAAATTTATTTCTCCCTTTCCTCCTTTTTTGAATAGTGGGCTGCTTCAACTGCTAGAAAGCTTTTCTTCATTAAAAAAAAGCCCACAAAGTAGTGTCCATTAATGTTATCATCCAATTTTGTTATGGCAGACTTTTTCTTCAGAATTAATATAGAAAACCCTTGTTTTTCTTGAATGTGCTCCATGTTTTGTTTCACATTTAACATAATTATCACAATTTTTGTTAGAAAAGCTCTGTTTCAGTCTTGGTCTGATATTTCCCTGATTATGCTTAGCAGTCCAAATTTCATGGCAGCCCAGCCAAAAAATACCCCAAGGCTTGCACTTCCTGGCAAATGACTTTTTAAAGTTCTGCGTTAGCCAAGGCTCAGATTCCTTAAACAGGGTCGCTCCTAATTCCATCAAACAAGACAGTCCCATTTCCTAATTGCATCAAGGGTTACCGCTTCTCTCACATGTTTAAATAGGACAAGCATATATACTCACTCTCAGCATAAAGTATATCTAAATAATGTATTTTCTATTCTAGTGGATTTTTAAAAAAATATTTTGTTAAGTCTTTGGGAGCCCATCTAGTTTATCTCTGGCTGATAAACACGTTTCCTCTACTTTTCAAACTGTGCTGGAAGGGGAAAAGATAAAAAATCAACACTTGAATTCCTATTCCACACTTCTTTTCTTTCCCCCCACCAAACAATGCTACTAGACTGTCCTGGCTTCTTCTACATGTGGTTTATTCCCATGATTGAGGAACTTGCAGGAGAGACAAATCAAGAGCACACTGGAGATCCTGTGTCCCAGACATGTTTCCTCTGGCCACTGATATCCTCTCTTAGCATGTATTAACACCCAGAGCAGCACCCAAGGCTATCAGCTACTAAGTCAGCGCTGGGGAAGGTCACTTTATTCTCAAAAGTGCCTCTGCATTTCAAGAAAAAAATTGTAGCACCACGGTGATTTGTTTTAAAATAAAATAATCCGGTGTGCATTATCCCCTTAAAACGAAATAACAGAGGCACTCACACCCCCAGTGAAGTTTCCTAAATCTGACCTTGCCTGCTGTGTGCCAACATTCCTAAATACTAACTTCTTCCTCTCACCAAAGACAGCATTTCTACTCGTGAGCACAAATTTTACTGTCAAAGATGTTTCAAGACAGTCCTATAAGAAACATCATCTTTCCCTTTCAGAAGCCTGTTATTTAGAAACTCCTGGAGGAAATGGTGTTATATTATATCTATTCTTAATATTTCCACTCCAGTCCTGACATGGTGACACGATGCCTTGCATGATCATCTTACAGTGCTGAATGAGAAGGCATAAATATTGTATCAGAGAGAAAAACTCTCCCAGGCTTTTACTCACTTCCCTTATCCTTCACTGACTGTATCTGCCACTATTGTTCCTTGTCCACATACAGATGACACAGTGAGCTAACAGAGGTGACTTCTTAAAGGAGAATGCAGAGGAAAATAAGAATCACTAGTGTCACTATTATAGTTTGGCATTTTCATCTGGAGTCCTTTTATTTATATGGAGGGGTTAAGAAAGTCACAGGGTAGGTAGGGATGGGTGCTGAAGCTAGTTATCCCCTTCAAATTTTTGCTGAGTTCAGGCTAAAAGGGAGAAAAAAAGGGAAAAGGGAAAAAAAACAATTTGACATCTGCAAAAACAATAAAGTCCCTTTCCTGGGATGAGCAGTTAGGTGGATCTTTGATGTTCCAAGACCCTGATATTTTCTGTGACAGGTTGCTGGAGCATACTGTGCTATAATATCAAAAGCATTGCCAGGAGGAACAATAAAGTTGCCAAAAGCCGGCTGGGTATCCTTGGTGTCTGTGCCGCGTTCTCACCACGGGATGGCTCGGCTGACTCATGTACGGTATCATCTGTTCAAACAGAAAGCATACATTCCAATGAGATTTTGCATCCTTAATAAACTCTCACTGAGCCGACAACTGTAAGTAGATTTCAGTGCCTTTATGAAATAGGGCAATGAACCTTGTGCTGTCATTGACTTTCACAAGCGTGTAATACCTCATTATGTAACCAACTTGGGGCCAAGTCCTGCATTTCTTACTGGCAAGACTCCCACTGAAGACCAGAGGAGCAGAAAGTAAGTCTGATTTCAGCAGATTGAGGAATGAACGATTCCTCTTGTAATAAAACACTGTAGCTCTAGCTTTGGATGGCTCATTAGACAGCAATGTCAATAGGGAGGCAGCTAAATAAAAACACCTGATTTTCAAAAGGGCTTGAAGAAGAGTTGCATGTGCTTAGAATTAATTTTGCAGTTCATGCCCTTACTGAGTTACAGATTTTGGCTCCCGAATTTGAAATGACAGCCTATAAGCCCAAGCATATATTCCACTTCCACACATAAAATTTCCACTGAAGTATACTACATCTGGGGATGTGCAGAGGATATAAGACCAGTCGGCCTTTCTTGAAACATAATTTTAAAGGCTATCACATGACAATCTCCAATTTTATAGAATACATACTTAATCTGGAAAACCTTGCAGGTAACAGATCACCTTTTGTGGTACACAAAGTACAGATTTACTTATATGCTGCTAAAACTAATGAAAAAAAGAACAAGCTGGGTTGAGAAAACATGCTTATACTTTAGTGGCAGAAGAGAACACAGTAGCAAATACTAAATTTGTGATACTCAATAAAACTCTATTTAGTTTTTGTAAACTAAAGATCAGCCTTAAAGCCACAGCTTGTAATATAAAAAAAGGTAGGTAAAGTCAAATTCAACTTAAATGTTGTTATAGGTGTGGTATTTTTCTCTGCAAAGCCCTCCATATCCACAGCTATCTGATTTGGCTATTTAAAAAGTAATCTGTCTGAGGTTTGCCATAAAAGGTCAGCTCTGAGTTTGAATTTTAGTACTAAATTTTGAAATTTTAGTACTAAATGAATTAAATTAGCTAAACCTTTTTAGGAAGTGTGAAGTGGCCTCAAAATGTATCCATAAGTTATTTTAGAGTGCCTAAGTTTCCACAAAAATTAATGGTATCTCACTACTTAGTGTAATAAGCTCCACCATTTTATGAGAGATGTTGACATATCTATGATGTATCTGTCTTGTAGCTCCCATTTCAACAAATTGCACTGCCAGGATTACACTGGGTGAAAGCTGTGCAATTCCAATTAAAGGCACTAAGGGAAGCGGGAGTCAGGACACTGGGATCACCATGCCACTTTGACATGGAGCCTTTCACGTTACTTCACTTTAGCTAGAAACAAGCTCCCTCCCCTTCATACCCTTGACACCTAGCACAGAAGCAGGTAGAGCACTTAGCATAATTTAGGTTAATAGGTTCTTCAGCCCCAGTTCGGTTACACAGCAAGATACACAGTAAACTGGATTAGCAATTTATCACAAGTTTTTTCCAGCACTGATTGACACTACAATCACATCAGGCTTATCAACAGGTATTCAGTGCTGCTCAAGTCAAAAGTATGAAAAGCAAGCACTGATCAGCTGTAAAAACGTTCACCTTTGAAAGAAAGGGACATCATCAGATGAAAGTCCCGCTGATGTCAGTAGGAAAGACTGGATGGAATGACTTCAGTTACAGCTCCTCACCATGTATGGCAGGGAGACCCTTCCAGGCACTTTGGCCCTGAACAAGGCCCTAATATTTTTCCTCCAGAATTACTCCAAAGGAATCTAAAAATTTCAGTGAATGCTGGCTACTGACAAGTGCCAGTTCCAGTGGCTGTCAGTACCAAAAGCTGTTTCACATATTACTTCTGAGTTACACTCTTGTACTTTGGTGACACTGCAGTGAGAATACAGTACTTCACAAAATCAGCTTCCCAATTAAATCATACTCTAAGAAGTTACGGGGAAAAAATATCTCAGTTCTAACTGTCAGCTCTACCTCCTTTCAAATATTTAGAGTCAGCTCTTCCCAATTTGGAAACATTTACTCACTGCGGATGCACTGAAACTACAGAGGAGAATGATGTGCATTACTTTCTACCTCTTGCATCATCACTAGAATTGCAAATAAGTCTGAATTTGCAACACTGAATGTCGACAGTTTCGTCCTAATTACATCTGTGAGTCAGCACTAAAACACAATAGGGCAGAACTAGTGTAGAGCAGTAATAAATCCTCATTCTCTTTGACTATTAGATACTGCCACAACTGCAACACTGACTACTGCTGAAAAAACTCAGTGAAAAAGCCCTAAACTAAAAAGATTACTTCTCTTAAATGAAAAATATGGAGACCTTCTATGATGCCATTTTTATAAAGCCATTCTTCACAGAATAATTAATTTTCATGTAATATTAAGGGATTCCTTTCAAGAAATCATCTGGGTTTTCTGTCAATGCAGTCCCAAGGTTTCTGCACTCATATATTAGAGCACACCATTCATCTGTGGTTCTTAAAATCACTTTATAAATATGATTTTCCTTGGAGGTGCAAAGTTATAACACTGCACAATCTTTAATGCTTGGGGAAAAGGGTTTGCTTTATTTTAAACACTGAAGGCAAGAAGGCAAGATTCTTCAGTAAAATATGGAAGGTCACTGCTGAAGACTGGGAATGCCAGCAGTAAACTGAAAAAAATATTTTGACAGCTATGAATTTTCCAGATTACGTACCTTTACATCATATGCTTCAGGTAAAATTTTTCCAGATATGCAGAGCTGCAATTTTTGCTTAGGGATTTTTATTTTTATTATTAAGGAGGAAGAGAAGGGAAGGACATGAATAAGGCCCATTACTTTCATCACTTCTGAAACAAATGGGATCTCTATAGATGTTTCGTACAAATTCCTGAACAAAACCAGTGAAATTACAAGGGTTCAAAAATCACAAAAATGGGGATTTTTAAAAGAAAGGTGACAGTAAGTAAGTAATTAATCTGCTGAATATGACCCTCCTGCCTGCCAATTCTTCTGTCTACTGTGGAAGAAGACAGTGGCAGACTAGGGGAGAGCACTGAACCAGAAGATACGTGTCAGAGGCAGGTAAATTAGTACATGACACAGATCACATGTAACAAGTTCCACCAAGGCAGCAGCAAGTCTAACAGTCTAATAACAGAAAAGTGTGACAGCAGTTGGCAGATCTGGGAATGACTGATTATCTAATGGTGACCAGTCCAAATAATAATGCAAATATACACTGATGTCGTGAGTGGGAACTTTTTGGTACCAAACCTTCTCATTAAAGCTATTATTTCCTTAAGGTAACACAAACAGTATTTCATCTCAGACTGCAGGATACTTGCTATATGATTTTGGTTCCCTGGTTTGCCTGCTAAGAATATGCTCTTGTGATGGGGTTAGTTAGGTATAGCCATTCAATGGGAAGTGAGCAGCACTACTGGAAAAAAGTGCTCAGCAAGTTCACTAAAATCAGACATTTAGTACTCAGGTGATCTCTTTTGCAAAGCAGTAACAGGACAAATACACATTAATTAGCCCATATTCACCAATTCACAAAATGTAAAAAAGTGCATTGCGTTTCTGGATTCATAGGCTATCAAGAAACAGGGAAAGATCATCCTAATGCGTTCTGTAGAAGAATGCTGTTAATCAATGTACAAATATAGCTAATGTAAATGCACTTTCCTTGCATTTAGATTTGCTTAGAGAACAACTTTGATTCTCAAAACCAAAATTTTTAGGGGAGTTCCAAAAATCCTCTTAAAGAAAAATAATAAAATCTATTGTGTATCCCTAAGTAAGTCATTCAAACTGGATAACTTGTGAAAGCCTTATTTATGCTTCCGTATAAATAATGACTTTTAGTTAAAGGAACTGCACATAACAAAGAGAAAAAAAACAGTATGCTGTTTCATACCAATGGGGAAGTCTCTTTCAAACAGCATAAGCGAAAAAAAAAGATCTTGGTAATCTGTTCTTCAGGTTATGTACTAAATGGCGTGTGTGCAATTTTTTTCTGGTATAATTTGTTTATTTAACTGTGTATTTTAATTGTTGAGGCTTGAATACAACAGTGTGTGAACAGTGTGTATAAAACAGTATAAAACAAACAGGTAATACTACTATTGCAAATACTTTTCCTGCATATCCATCTAATTTTAATGTCATGAGCCATCCCACTGAAATTGGTGGGATTACTCACACCCCTAGAATTAAACATGCGTCTATCTGTCATAAACCTGAGCCATACAAACAATACACATGCACTTTGCACACAAAGACACATCAGCTTGTTTGATGGTGGAGGTTAATGGGCAGATGAGGGGCTTTATCATAGCAAGCCTTATCCTTATTCTTAAGGCAATGTTTTGCAAAAAAAGACAGAAAAGCCCCCCCAAAACTTAAGTTTGCTTCAATAAAAACAGGATAGGAACTTATATATATCAGAGTGTGTGTGTGTGCGCGTGTGTGCGCGCGCGCGCGCATATGTAAAACTGATACTTCATCTAACCAAATATACATACAAATGTATATAATTTTAAGGACTAATTTCTTACTTAAATACTAACTCTGTCAGTTGCATGCCAGCCTCATGCACCAGCATTAAACAAGCAGTGGTTCTGTTTTTCTGAAAGTCTTTTGAAACCACATAATAAATGAAGTGTGCCCACTGACTTAATTTCTAAAACTTTGGGCCCAGTTAGTAAATAGAGTGTTTTGACAACATGCTGGGTGTTCAGCTTGGATGGGCCAGTGACTTCAGGATACTGGTGAAAATTTTACACTGGCACACACCATATTTTATTAAAACACGACACCCAAAAAACAAATAAAATAACATTTTTCCTCCCCTGCATTAAACAAGGATACAGGAAATACACCGTAAGTGGTATTAGCACTGCTAGAAATGTGCAAAAGCAGTTGTACCATGCAAAGCATGCAGAGAGAAGAGGAAAAAAAAGTACTGAAGCACCAGAGAGATACACGCATTTGTTAAAAGAGATTCTCTAAGCATACTAACCTGCTGGTTCTAATGAATTTTCTACTTTGTCGTTAACATCGAAAACACGATCATGAACACCTATAGTTTTCATACAGCTGTCTACAACAAAAATAGAGATAACAGCCAAATATGTTAGTGAGATACCTTTAAACTCCCCACTTTCCTTTTTTTCTCTTTTTTCTCTCTATTTACTATATTTAATTAAGCATATTTATATTTTAAAGTCTGTGGCACTTGTCCAAATGCCAGTATAGTCTTCTATTTGTACAACAGCTTAAGAAACAACAAGTTAGCAACTGCCATGTAATTAAAACAAAGTTTTATGAAAAATGATAAGAAAATACAATGAAAACCATAACACAAATGTTGCTGTACAGAACAGATACACAAGATTTAACAGTAAAAAAAAAGATTTACTGCTGTTTACTAGACCACACAGTAAAGCATGCGCTACAAAGCCACCCTTGAAAGCTTAATCTGAAGAACTTACTTGCTGGTCGAACAAAGACCTTAAGCTTTAGACAGGATCTCCTTCCATTATCTGGGATCGCAGAAGCTGTAAATGAGGAAGAAGGAAGACAAGTGGAAGAGTAAGAGAGCGAAAATGCAAATCATCTTTTGTGCTAAAATAAAATACCCTTTATCTTCCCTTCATCTGAAGGGCTGGCCACATTTCAGCCTCTGCATGTAAGAACTTCAAGTGCACAAAGTAGGTTGATTATGCAAAAGCAGGGAAAGAATTGCAGATTTTCTTCTAATTCCTTTTTTTATTATTTTACATGGAAGAAGTGAAGGACATGGTATTTTCAATGTTTCATTATCTCATTTTACCTTTCTACACCTTTTTCTCAAGAGGTTGTTTAATACAGCTTCTGTTGTAATGCAGGTGTCTACTCTGAAAAATTACACTTCAGAATAATTAAGATCACTTAGAGAAAAGCTAGTCTTGAAACACTAGGCCATAGGCTTCAGCAACCCAAAAAGGGATGAAAAAACAAAATTACACTGAAGGTGACAATGCTAAAAATAGAACTATGTATATAATCCCACAGAAGTAGAAATACACACCATTAAATTATACAGCAAAGCCAGACTCCATATGCTCCAATACATCTGCCTTTGTTGAGAAAATACTTCTTACTTCAGTCCTAACATGATTTCCCTATGTTATGTAACTAACAAACCAAAACCAAATTATTTCTTCTTTCTACGCTCCCTCATCATTTCCCACCCAAAGTATTTCATTTTAAGAGTACTTACTGTATTAGGAGAAAAAGAATAAGTGGAAACAACATGTCTATCACTAATGCAAAAGATCGTACACCTAAGACTAGTGTCAGCACCTACTTATTTCCCAGGAACAAGTGCTGCTGTGAAAACTTCCTTTCTAGAACTGTGCTTGCCTCAAAATACATGATCATGGGGAAATACGCCTGCCTGTCACTGCAGACTGGACTCCCTAATGTATTGTCTGCCAATCTGAACGTATTGGTAACTTCCAACAATGTCTGCACTTTTGAAATTATATGTTGGCCTGCAGTTCAACATGCACACTGGCAACCAAACAACTTGACTTGGGCGTGCAGATTTTCACTTATGAAAATACACATGCACTTATTTGCATACACATTTTTTTCACTCTTGCAAAAACCCTCAAAAGCTATAGCTGAAAAATACTACTTGAAGCACTGCAAAGTAATTTTTATTCCATTGCATAGTTTCCCCCATCCTTCAAAAAACTATGTATTAGGTCAGAACAAGTTGCCTTTTGCAGCAAATGGCAACTATTGGAAGCTGTCTTGATTTACAAAAGATGATTGGGCTGGCAAGATGTTAGTTTGTTCTGTTTATCACTTTTTCATCCATTTTTATTAATTCTGTCCCTGTTTGTGACAATAACTAAAATGATTTATAGACAGACATATGAATGCACACTCTTTCTCTTCATATTGAGCTCACACTTGAAGCATTCCTCAACTAACTTGAAATAAATTCCCTTAGTCTTTGATGATGTGTTTCCAAGGCAGGCATCAGCTTTTTCCTAGAACTTACCAAGAAGAACTAGCAAATTCAGTACAAACACAAAACAGGAGTAAAGCATCCAATACAGCTAATGCTGTGGTTCTTCACCTGTTGGGAAGTGCTTGAAAAATTGCTTCCCTCTTTTAATCAAAAGACAAAAAGTGTATAGAAATGATCCTCCCCCCTTCACAATGACAAGCATTTAAGAAGTGGTAACAGCTGGCTTTGCTATAGGCTGTTATGAAATCAAAGTCAGAAAAATTCCCTCTACTGACATTTACAGTAACTAGTGTGTTATTTAGGGCACAATATTTGCACTCTCTGGTAATATTCAGGAAATTGTGTCCTTTCTGTGGCCCTCATTGAATATACGCAACTGGCTAAATGCTTTGCTCAGACTGAACAGGCAGTTGTAGATTTCTCAAAAGATAAGAATCCTATAGTCATTACAACATTACTAGCATAAAGGTGGAAATAATATTTCCAACATTAGCCAAAATAGAGTTCCTACAGCAATTTTATCACTAATGGATTTTTCCTGCTCAGAAATTATTTCAGAAGGACATCATGACATGCATTTATTTAAAGGCAAGTTTTAGCTTTGATGCTTACATGCTGTTGTTTGTGTACATAAAATAAGCACATTTTGCTGACTGCTGTTCATTAGAATACTCTGTTAGTCCGTGACCAACTAGGATACCACTGACTAGCTAAGACATCTACGAGCTAATAATACTCTATCTGGGAAAACAGAAAATTAATGCTCTGTACATATGAAGTTTGTATGTGTACATAACATTTGCACACACTAAAGGCAAACATCAGCTAGTGATTGACCATGTTCTTGGAAGAAAAACATTAAAATCCATTCCCTGCTTAAATCTTTTTCCACCAGTCCTCACACGGGTTTGCAGGTATAGACTATATCATGAACTGCGGTCCTATTGCAACTATAGCAGTTGCATTTAAATCACCATCCCAGAAACTGATGCAGTTTTAGAGGTAAGTATGAAAAAGTGCTTTTTTCCTTTCCAGGGAAATTATGTACTGTCAATGTTTGCAGTAAACCCAGAAAGATTCCTCTTTAATCAGTGTTTTACTCCTTCAGAACGAGTAATAATGAATAATAAAAAAAAAATAATCAAGTGACATACTGTTCTGCTCTCACATCTACCTCCACAAGTAAGACCAAGGTGATGAAAGGATACACTGCGACCTCTTTGGCTTTCCTCAGAAATTAAGAACTGTTTGCCAAGCTGCATAACTGTAATCATTATCTTTTTTCTTCATTTCTTCTTCTCCCCCCTCTCCCTTCGCCTTTTCATCTCAAAAGAAAAAACACAGTCCAGTTGCAGTTTTTGCCTTAAGACCAGATTTATCACCCACAGGCAAGAGTCAGGTTGGCTTGTATCATATGTCCTCCTCACACACATTGCAGCAAGTTTGTCAGCATCATTCTATTCTCTTCTCTGTCTTCTTTATTCTGCAGTATTTTCACCAGTATCCAATGAAAACCCTGCCTGTTGAATGAAGATGTCCAGCATATGACGGCAACAGCAGGGATTTTTTTTCCCCCTCTTTCAGCAGCAAGCTCAAGATACTTTTTTCTCTGAATGTTAGGCACATCACACTTGCTCTCTACTACAGAAAGCCAAGAGTCCTCATTAAATCTGGGTTTTTTTGTAAGTTAAAGCCTTGAAGCTTGAACACAAGTTGAAGTTTTAAGTCCTATTCTTCTACATGAAAGTAGCTTTAATGGCAAACTCTTGCTGAAAAGGGCACAGCTCCAAATCAGGGTGACATGGCTGACAGCATTTGACTAACAGCTACAAACACCAAATGACCAAAGCAACAGAGTAGAAAGGATAAACTGCACATATTAACATTTACTAAGAATAAATGATACTAAATATGCTTTTTCTGGAGCAGAAGTAATGCTGCAGCTAGGACCTAACAAAAGCTGAGGCTTACATGAAAAATTCTGGGATCAGTTTGAATGAAAAATCTCCTATCAAACTGACTGCAAGTGGAAAAATTCAAGTCTTGACTTCAGGACCTCAGGGTAGGAAAGAGCTTAGTGTTAGCAGAAGAAAGTTCAGTGGTTTTAAGGTGTTTTACTCTCCAGGAAAGGTGGGTTTCCAATGCAGCAGAGCCTGGCAAACTCCCTGACAGTCTCTGGCTGCTTGCAAGAGAGCAACGTTGCTGAGCTCTGGAAAGGAGAAAGAGAACCGCCCCTTGTCAGCTGGGCTGTTAAAGTTGCTCCCCAGGTAAGCTATTGCTGATGTTGATACATTCCACTGAAATTAGCTATAATAACAAAAGATGTCCTTTCTAGGTGGTACAAAGGGAAATTTCTTTCTGTGCAAAACCAGGTTAGCTCCTAAGGCTTTAGTATAAGGCTTTTCTATTCACCCATTTTAAAGGTGGTATTAGCTATAAAATAGAGGCCAATTCTGAGAGCAGGAAGCTTCTGATGCTAATGGAACCTGTCCCAAGCAACACTTTCCATTACAAAAGCCGATATTCCCAAGGGAGAAAAGGCAATTGAAACCTTGCTGCACAACAAGAAGAAACCTTTGAAGAAACGATCCCTTATAAGGAGCAAAAGAGGTTATATCCTCTTTTTTCCATGAATGATATTAGAATAGAAAAGGTCTGACTGGTTTAGTTTGTGTCAAGAAGAATCACAAGAGGAACTCTGCAGTGTTCCTATTACAATTTCTATGATACTTCACTCCTCTCCTGCCCTACCCCAACCTTAGCAGCAACTTCATGACAATCTCCTGGGTCTCTCTTTTAAAGAACATGTTTTAGACTTCATGGTTACACAAAGACTTGGGGTTAGAAGGACTAACATAAAAATAACTGGTTTGATCTCTTCATTTTTTTTTTAATAGGGAAATTGAACGATTCAGAGAAATTCAAGTCATGTTCACTGTATTCTTGAGATGAAAATTCTACCTCCATTAGCTGAACTAGAAAAAAAATCCATGCAATGAGCTACTACACATAGGACTAGGTCCAAGCTAGATCCAAAAATGGCCCATGAAGACAAATTAGATGAGAAAATTTCTCTTCTCTGAACCACTTCTGATTACCATTTTTATACCCTGTAAGGAAAGGAAATAGTGAAGAAAATTATTCTCTCCTCATCTAGAGCCAAACCATAAATATTTCAGTATTTGCTAGCTATATTTAAATATTGGAAAAAAAAAAAAATCCAGCTCCCTTCAACCCACTTCTAAGCAGTTCTCTGCTAGAAAACACATGGTACATTATTAATATATTAGATATAAATAACAGTTTAGGTCCTTCCTCAGCCTGGTAAGGCTTAGCAGAGTTATTCAATGACTGCAGGAAGCCACAGACAGAGAGCAAAAAGTAACATACACAGAAAACAGTGCAGGTTTTT
Source organism: Pandion haliaetus (assembly GCA_013401275.1). Lineage (NCBI taxonomy): Eukaryota > Metazoa > Chordata > Aves > Accipitriformes > Pandionidae > Pandion > Pandion haliaetus. The sequence continues at coordinate 19,813 of VYZV01004285.1, read as the reverse complement.
TTCCCCAAGAGTTTTGCAGTTGAATTTACTATGTCAAATCCCCAAAATTCCTTTAAAAGTCATCAAGAGACAGCCCAATCAACCTACAAAGTAAGCTAATTAAAAAGTAAATGTACAAAAAAGAAAAAGTATTAAAATTTCAGAAGTAACTTGTTTACCAGGACCTGCTAGTCATGTGGCAAAAGCTGTAATTAGGTATTTCCAGAGAGAGGCAGCATTCTGCTGGCAACTATCTGAGGCTCTGTTTCTAACCTAAGAGCAAGTTATTAGGATGCTGCATATAAAGTGTCTCAACCATCCTATTTACTGATATTCACATGTAATCAGTGGTTTCCTCTGCTTGCCTCTTCAGTCATTCTTAGCTTTCTAATTACAGCATTGCACCTTTTCCTAAAATGCAAGTCCTGATATAGAAAAGAAAAGAAATCATAAATGCAATTCAAATCCTCATTTAGCACTACAAATATATTTAATATTCAAGGCACAATCCACTATGGGCCCTATTAGACAGCAAAACTAGAACCGTTCAGTGTACAAATAGCGCTCCATTTATCTAAGTCACTGAGACAGCACCTTTGTTTTAGAATGGGGTGACACTGGCAAAGGAACACCCTTTCCTTACACAGAAACCCAACACCCCCCACTGCATCTCCTCATGGGCCTGATATAATCTGCTGCAGATACTTTGCAGATGATAATTCTCTTACTATTTTGTATTTCAAATTTCTATTACCAGTTCACTTGGAGTATTCTCTGAAGGATTATGAAGCAGTGTTCATGAAACACTGTGGAGACAAGTCTGTTCTCACTATTTTTTTTAAATTGTGATGAATGTTTTCTTCTGCTGTCTGCTAAGATGTCCAGCAAACAGGGTCTCCTTCTAGAGAAGATACAAGAAATCACACCAAGGTCTCATTTCAGTTCATTGCCAATATACTACTACCAGCACCCTCTGTGTTTTACACAAATACTGGCACTTTCAAGTGCTTCCCAACCACAAGCACTGACAGGAGTATTGTTTTAGACTGGGAAGACAATGGAGGATTAATTTTGGACTTCTCCCCAGCACACTATATCAAGATGCCACATGCATATAGCTGGAGCAAACACCTAACACTTACTGCCCAGTCAAAAGGGTTGCACATTTAACTTCTGTAATCACCTGGAGAAACACCACAAAGAGAGAACCTGCAGAACCCCATAAACAGGATGCGATGTGCTGTAAATCAGAAACTCATGTTTATGCAGTCCTTCCACTCTCTTAGTCCTGTAAGTTACAGACAATCTCTTCAGGAGGAAATATTTATAGCTGTGATTTGCCTCTAGCCCTTTCAGGCACAATACCACTCCCATTAGTCAAATCCAATATCCAGGTAACCTTATACAACCTGCAAATCATAATTCCAACCTGAAGTGTTTTAGCATCCAATATCCTGTGTCAGCTACAGAGCTTTAGAAAGTTTTATTTTTAAGAACAGTCATCTGCTTCTTTCTTTGTAAAGAAATGAGTATGTGTGAGAGCATTAAAAATGCAGTTTTCCATTATGTTTGCCACAGGCAATATTTCTCAATTTGTGCAAGTCAAAAGAAAAAATAGCCTATTAGTTGTTAGAAGAGCTGAGCCTTTCCCCTGTAGGTTTTCATGTGATTTACCATACAACACAAATGTATGCAAATTAGCCAGGTAAATGCAGAATTAGTTATTAATATTCTTCTCACAGTTGAGAATGAAAAAAGTTACAAATTTGCATAAATGGTACAACTGAAAAAGTCAGCTAGAATTTCATGAATCAATAAAACATTCCTTTGTGTGCCTACATGAAGTAAGACCCATATCTAAGGTCAATAAAGTGATCCTCAAATTTTTTCATCAAACAAGAAGCTATCTGAAAGGATTTACCAATCATTTTCTCCTTGTAAGTGTTAAAATAAAGAAGATAAATAGATAAAAAAATAAAAGAAATAAAAATAAAAATAGATAAATACTGGTCCTATGGAAATCCCAGCTTTCACCAATACTTGAGTTTAATTTTAAAGAGAGTATTAATATGTCTGCTCTTTCATTCCAACATATCAGCAAAAGTTTTCTTCTGGTAGCATAAACACAACTGCATTCTGAGAAAATTAAAATATTGAATGTCCATGACTTACTCATTCTTCAGACATAATAATTAAGCACACTTCCTCAGTAAATCATGACCGAACCTATTTGTACCTTTGCTGTCACTGAGCCTACCAACTCTGTATTTAGTCATTATCAAGATGAGATCCCCCCAAAAAATTACTGAGCAAGTTAAAGACTCAGAAATCTCAAGCCAACAGACATAGAGAGAATCCCATCTGGAAAAATCACCTGATATAGGACTGCCAACAATACTTGAAAACCAAGAAAAATTACCTACCAAGGGAAACAAACAAACAAAAAAAGAGATGCAAGGTCACAGCTAATACTGCCTATGGCTTAATACAGGCAAAAGTACTATGGACATTAGTATTTCCAAATGAAGTTTTCAAATGCACAGTATTAAAAGGTCACCTAATACAAATGCATGTTTTGCTTTACTCCTGCATGCTCAACAACATCTGTATGAAGTGAAGGTAAAAACAATCATACCAGATTTCTGTACTCATCTCTGTATATATGTGCATATACATGCCTACACACATACACAGACTTATATTCTGCACTTCATGCAAAATATAAATCACTAAGTGTACAGCAATGGAGAAAAAGACTTGATAAAATCTGTGTGCACAACAACAGACTGTGAAATACTGCTTTTATTTCCTCATGTCTTATACCTAATCTGCAGTGGCTTTGCACTGTGTAAAAACACTGGATTATTATGGCCTATCTCGCAAGTGACTATATTTCTCAGACCCCCTAAAAATAGCCTAGTAAATGGAAAAGACTTGCCAGACAAATGCTATTTTAGTGCGAGTTTTTGGAAGAAAGTAATACATAGTTAGTGTTTCTGCATTAGCACTTAAAGCTGAATTAACTGTCCCATTGTAACTGCTTTGCCAGGAAGAATGTAATTTTTCTTGCAGTGTGTAATCCAGCGCAGTTTATATAGCTGTTTGAAGGCTGCATGGATTGAAAGTAGGTTTCATATCAAAGTCATACAAAACAAAATCAAATTGTGTATGCTAAGAGATGTAAACCATGGATTTCCAGTTTAATTAAGCCATTTGTCCAGTATTTCCTCTTAGCATGGTCTAGCCTTGTATCTCTCTCAGGAAGGTCCCTTATCTGCTCTAGAGGGTGATTAACGACAAGACCTCTCTTGTTGGCCTGGCTGGTGTACTGGAGTCAGACTTTTTTAGTGCAGAATGTCAAAGCATCCCAAAGCCCAGTCCTTCACGGTGCTGGGACCTCCAGAGGTAAGCAGCAGCTGAGGGCTCATATGAGGCAGACAGCACCACTTTGGATCCAGGCCAAAGGTTTATCATAGTTATACTGTTATCATCTGTCCTTCCAAGCTGCTGAGTCCAGTTGAGTTGAGGAAAACACAATCACCTCAGTGCAGGGCAGCTTGTTTCCTTCACAGTTTCAGAACAACAAAGCAGACATTTCAGCTGCAGAAAAGTCCAACCCTGCCTGAGCTGCTCCTCTGAACCAAGCCATGAACCAATATAAGAACCAAGCTCAGCTGTTCCTTGCAAAGACTTTTTTTTTTTTTCGTAAAAGCAAGAACAGTTATGTTTGTTTATGAACTATGGCAAAGCTGTCATCTAACTGCAGCCTGAGCTTCCTAGAGAATCAGTCTTGCCTGTGTGGTGTTTCTTCTCATTAAAAACCAAACAAAGCTCAGCTGGAAATAAATGAAAGGCATATCCTACATTGAGTGAACTTTTAGTTGCATGTAAGCTCCTGTGAAATAAAAGGTGGTATAAATGAAGAATAGATCATATCATTGCTCACACATGAAATATTTGCAGGCCTTTTCTCTCCTGTAAGAAGGTTCCTCTTTCATAAATGCAGACTGTATTACATACCATAAAATAAGGGCTAACATTTCTGCACTGGCACAGTATAAATGACTGATGTCATACTTTTCTATTGCAACAAACTAACACTTATTAACTAGAATGAAATAAAACCCTCAGATCTCATTACTGTTTTCAGTGGCATTAACAAAACCAAATACAGTTATTGTACAACATTAAGACTGTATTAAAGTAAATTGCTAATAAAACAAGTTAATACTATCAAATAGAGCACTTAGAGAAAAATATATCCTCCTCATACTTTTCATAAGCACTTTTGTACTTTGATTTTCCCTTGGTATCACTAGAAATAAAATGTTTTTCTTCATGCAGGCTAGCCATTTTGCTAATCTCCATCCCTAAGAACCAGACATAAGTAAATCCTTTGAAGGGACATTATAGTCTTGTTAGTAATGACCGTCTCTTTTTGATCTTTAAAGCAACATGTTCACGCACATGGAATTTGTGGGTATTGTATCATATTACTAAATCTCATATACTTTAATGGACTTCATATTATCTGTGTCTAGCTTTACCACTGCTGACACTATAATTAAAGCAGAGAGAAGTATTCCATTCTGCTAGATCTTCATAGGCTTGCCACTATCTTTAAAATATTTAGAAACATTTCTAGCTTCCTATGTTATGCTTGTAAATTCTGTTAGTTTATAAAAATACAGAAGTAATTATAAATGTTGTATTGTGCTAGGAGTGTGGCACGTACATAGATACAAAAAGTTATTTCTGCTGACTCACCTAAGCAAAGCAACAAAATATTTTGTTTATGCGTTGTGGAGGAGGGAGAAGATGTAAAGGCAGGAAGAGATCGTCAAAAAACTGCCTTAGGTTCAGGGGAAGTTTAGAAAACAGCACAGAATGTGGGTTGTATTTTGTTGTTATTTAAAATGAAGGCAAACAGTGAGAATAATGCAAGTTTGAATGTGTTTGAGTGCACATGCATGCATGCCCAAGAGTTTGCAAATGCACTACTTAGAGAGAATACCATTCCCAAAAGATTTCTGAAGGGCTTTCTCTTGGCAAAGTTCTAATAGCACCTTGGCATAGCCTTTACAAAAAATGCCTTTATGCACACAGTCAGCTCTTACACTGATAAATCCAGATTTGTGCAGGATGGAAACCAGATATGAAATAGAAAAGGTTAAGTTTGTAAAAAGCAGGATAGTTCACTGTAACTCAAGCTCTGATTCTGACAAGTAAAGATTCTCAGGGCAGAGATCTTCTGTTTCATTACACGTACTATGGGGGGTCCCAGGCCATGACTGAGTGGAGTACAAACACAATAACAGATGCCAGCACTATATTAATAACAGTACATCTGTATCAGGTGAATTCCTAGTTTGCTCAAGTCCTGCAGAGGGACTATTGAACTTTCAATCACTCCACCATATGAGCCAGAAATTTTTCTCCAGTCCTTAGGAGGATTTTCTTAATCTTTCAGTTTGTCACCTTTACCATGAAAAATTCTGGAACACATGAAGCTGAAGTTTTCTCTTTAACCAAAATTTGTCCAGTGTATCAGGCAATAGCAGTTTTATTTAAACTTCTACGTTCCTGCTTCTTTCTTTCCTTTGTCTAGCTTGTGTTCAGTGCTACAGGTCGCACTCACACTTTGAAATCCGTATTTCAAAAAAAGCTGACCTATGTTAGAATAGCCACGGCCTCATCAAGGAGAACTGCTGCCTTGTCAGGAATTTGACATGTCTCACCTATGCCAGAAAAGGACTGTAGGCTGTCATAACTATGACGGTGGGAAAGTCTAAAACACCCATAGGATAGCTAACCTTTCATTTTACTCTGCCACAAATTATTTCTTTCTGCAGTTTTTTTTTTTTTTTTTTAGATTAATGTATAACACAGGATGTTTAGCCTATTTTTGATGATCATTCCCAGATGAACTCTAAATTAGATATATATGTGTATATTTTTCCATAACTAGGACTCAAAAGCCCTAGTGGTTTGGAAACCATTTCTTAAAAGCAATGAATACTGCATCAGGCTGTTGAAACACACAGGTACCTCTCAAAATTTTGTCTTCCTGAATGCTGAAACAATAGTTCTCTCAGAACTGAACCATTTCTCTATCTCTCTTTCAGAAAGGTCCCTGTTTCACACTAACATTCTTCCCAAGCAGATTGGGAAATTATCTCTATTTTCCACCAACTACTTTCTGATCTAAGCAAGCACCTCCCCACTGCAAGCTTGCTCCTCTATTCTTTACATATTAACCAGTTAAGGAACACACGTAACCAAGTTTTGAGCAGCTTCTAATGGTGCTTCCCATATGTATCTAAGATCATACATATGGAAAACAAAATAGGATGACACAAAACCACTTACTTGAAACCTCCTTGCTGACACATATTTCACTTCAAAAGAGATGGACAAAAACTCTGCCAAATTAACTTCTCTCAGCCACACAGTATCCATCACTGCTTGAATTAAGTGCCTCTAACCTAGTGTGGTATCTTCACCCTCAGTGGGTGGAGACCACAAGCCTGGTCATACTAGAACAACCCTGCAAGTAAATTGCAGAATCTCTATCCCACATTCTGTAATCATGAAGATCTACTTACATTTGTGTCTTGGTTCCTGTCTAGTCCATATCAACAAATATCGGCACTGGATATATTTCTGGTAGCTGTGCAGAATTGCATGACAGTATGCATCAGATTCTTCTTTCCTCTCACATTTAAAAGAGGGTTCAGTGTACTGATTTTCTCCAAAGAAGCCCAGATACACTCTCATTTACCTTAGGAAAAGAGTCACTTGAAATGCATGTATTTTCTCCTTGAGTTAGTGCAGCAAAATATGCAGCACTCAAAAAAACCTCCCAACCAAACAAAACCCAAACCCAAGTCTGAGATCAGATCTCTCACTTTGGGGTGGGGCAAAGTATCAGATCTGCAAATATGTTTGTACTGTTTGATCTGAATTCTTAAACACAAGGGTAGCAGATGCTTTCATACATATCTATGAATTTCGTGATATGGTATTGTTGACTGGAAGGCCAAAAAAACCCTGCGTATGCCTACATGGATGCTGTAGTACCAGCTAAGGCAGGCTATGCTCGCCTGCTGCTCGCCTGTCCTGCTCTCACAGCTGCCTCAGACACCAACCATCCTGGAGCATGGAGACACACGGGGTCCAGCAAACCCCAGCAGGACTTCCAGCCAGGACAATGGTAAACCTGGGTGTGTCTCATGGGCTCTTTCAGAGACTGCATAGCCAGAACCAATGACACAGAAAGATTGTTCTTGTTCTATGTTCCTAGTTAATTTTTAAGATCTCTGTAAACTTCCAGCTAACCTTTTAGGGTTCACTGAATAATTTGTTCTTTAGTCAAGTAAGAGTGCTTGCAGTACACTCCTGCATTTCTCTGTTCTCCCCTTGTGAAATATCCTGCAGAGAAAAGAATATTTTTTTCTTGGATCAAGCTGTTCTTTTTTTTTTTTTTAAAGCCCACGAGGTGTGTAATCAAAGCTGGCACTGGAGCATCCTAATTATGAAACCCAGCAAGGAACTTTTGCACATGTTTTGTGGACTTCAGATTTCTTGTTCACAGAATCTGCTTGCTGAGAAAGTAGAGAACATGAGAAAAGTTCAGGAGGCAGAACCCAGACTGGCAGTAAATCATTTTTCACTTCTGCCTTTAATACCAAGATCAAATAAAAGAAAAATTGACCCTGTATTTGTAACATGTCATTCCATTTTTGTTTGAGAAAACATCCTGAACTCCTCAGAAGGAGGACTGACATGGGGGGGCAGGGAGGGGACATCAAGGTTTATGGTTTTGTTTTGCTTTGTTTTATTCAGAAAAAGACATGCATCTTGAAACAGAGCTGCAGAAAAATAGCAGGTCTGAAGCACTATCAGTGCTAGCTGCTTTCTGCTGCGCTGAAGTGACCATTTTCAGATCCTTTCAATCTATGGTGAAAAGATCATTACCATGCTACTCCCGGGAAGTCAGTCCTCCTGCAAGTGAGCTCCTTTGTTATGAATATGGAACAGATGGAACCAAATCTATCTGCTCCATAGGAACAAAACCACTTACAACCTAGCTCTCTCTATTAAAGACTCTACTTAACTCCTTTATAGCACTGGCTTTCTGTGCACTGCTGTGAGGTTTTGACTTTATAGAAAAAGGCACTTCATAAAGCAATAGTTCTTACTCTTAAACCAAAAGCGGCCTAAGAACTGCAGAAGATGAATGCACAGTTTAACCTGCATGGCTCCTTGGAGATATGCAAATATTCAATTACTATTTTTTTTAAGGTAGAGAAAGGGTTTTTTTCTAAGGAGGAAAAATAGCCATATGTTGCAAAGACTGTGCATCAATGGCAGTGTACATAGATGGCAATATGCTACTCACTCTAACAAAGGTTGAATCTAACTATGTTATTGCACAAAGGTACATGGATTGTATTTGTACATATGTAAGTGTGGATCAAGATGACACTTCTGCAAAGAAATCTGTATTGGTCTTTTAAAAATTGACTTTTTTGGTAGGAGACAATAACTCCTGAAATTAGGTCCCCACCATGAACACAAAAAACATTTAACGCATCAATTTATCTCTATTGCATGTTGTAGGGCCTATTTCCTAAGACTTTAACAGAAACTCCATCAATATTACACTAATTAACTTTGCAAATTGAAAATATGCATGAACTGTAGCTGAAACCAATAGATTTACTTACTGACTCCGCTCATTTGCAGCAGTTAAGCAGGTACATGTAGAGTACCTGTCACTTCTCTTACTGTCAGAACAATAATGAATGTTTATTCCTAGCCACACATACACACAGATATGGTTTATATCAACTTCTCACAAAAACCCATACAACAGAAGTCAGCGGCTTCCTTTACTCACTGTTTAATATGTTAATACATTTACCGTCTGGCTGCTTTTTCAGAAGTAATTGAAAAAATGATTTCTGTGGCAGGATGCTTTGATTCTGACTAAATCAAGTCTTCAGGCAAGTGTCCCCCTGCCAGCGAAGGCACAGCTTGCCTGAAGTCGTAACCTTTGCTGGAGGAAGGGAACTGGCCTTGAAACAGATCATGAAGCAGATGTTTTATGCCAAAACAGAGTCTAGGGATAGACAGGCTACTGCAAATAAAACTCTTCTCCTGTCTATTCAATCATTTCAATTCCCTGCAGTGTGAAATACAAACTTGCCAACAAAAGGCTAGAGAGCTATGCAGCACAGCAGGGACAGCAAGTGCCACAGATGCATCAAGGGCTGGAAAACTCCTTCATTAGGTCTGCTTTTAAGCCCAAGCCTCAGCAGTGACATGTGGGAGCTACCTCCCATGGAAGAAGATGGCGGTTGTAAAGACAAGTTTCCATAAGCTCCAATTATAGAAATTGTGTGCACTTGCTTGGGGAAGAAGGAGGTTCATATGGCTGTATCCATGGATCATGGTCATTAGTGGCTCAGGACAAAGGTGGCATTTTTTTAATTTTTCTTGAAAATTTTTCCACCTGAGAGATGACTGCTGATAAAATAGCCACCTGTGGGCTTGTGCTGGTTTTGGCTGGGATAGAGTAAATTTTCTTCATAGTAGATAGTATGGGGCTATGTTTTGGATTGGTGCTGAAAACAGTGTTGATAACACAGGGATGTTTTCATTACTGCTGAGCAGTGCTTACACAGAGTCAAGACCTTTTCTTCCTCTCTCACCACCCCACCAACGAGGAGGTTGGGGGTGCACAAGAAGTTGGAGGGTGGACACAGCTGGGACAGCTGACCCAAACCGAGCAAAGGGATATTCCAGACCATATGACGTCATGCTCAGCATATAAAGCTGGGGGAAGAAGAAGGAAGGGGGGACGTTCAGAGTGATAGTGTTTGTCTTCCCAAGTAACTGTTACGGGTGATGGAGCCCTGCTCTCCTGGAGATGGCTGAACACCTGCTTGCCGATGGCAAGTGTTGAATGAATTCCTTGTTTCACTTTGTCTGCATGCGCAGCTTTTGCTTTACTTATTAAACTGTTTTTATCTCAACCCGTGAGTTTTCTCACTTTTACTCTTCCAATTCTCCTCCATCCCACCAGGCAGGGGGGAGTGAGTGGCTGTGTGGTGTTTAGTTGCTGGGTGGGGTTAGACCACGACAGGGCTCACAAAAAAAATCCCATGAGCTTAATGTGAGGGCTCTGCTGCACAACTTACAACAGGAAGCCCTACAGGAAATCCCATTGCTGAGTAGTGGAGAATCTTCATACCAGAAGAAGGTATGAGCCCTGCTCCCACCACCTCTGAGGAGCATGGCAAGATCTGGTGACACCTGAGCAAAAACGCCAAGATATCCCAGTGCTCCAGCTCCCTCTCTTATTGGTCTCTCCAGGCAGATGTTTCCATCTGATTGAAGCGTTACCTGTCTTGAGACACACACTTGCTCTTGAGAGACAGCTGTTTAAAACACCAGTTAAACCTAAAAGAAACCTTGTACTTTCAAGACAGTTTCCATCCACATCAACACTACAATGACACTTTTATGTGTTTCTAAGCTAACAGTTGCACTTTGTGTTAAAAGGAAGGAACAGCTAACAATACTAGACTATCTTAGCCCTTGATTATGCGAGAGCAGAAATGGGGCTCAAGTTGGTAAGAATATTGTATTTGCACTTAAAAAAAACCCAAACAAAACCCCCTGGCAAAATACAAACATACCATTCAAAAGAACCTATTGACAGGCTTTCAAGATGTTTACAATCTGCAATAGAGATCACATTTTCAGAAGAACTGAGTGCTTCATATACAAAGCATTTTAGAAATCTGGCCAACTATTGGGATACCTAAGTGACAGCTAAGTACTTCTAAAATTATGACTGTAATTGGGAATGCTAAGCACTTCTGACATATGGCCTCTAATATGCAATCTATTTATTTTACTTACTTTTGGACTGGCATCAAGGAAGAACAGGATTGAAGATACATATGTGCAATTTACGTAGAATAAATTACAGATATTGTATCTACCCTGGATTTAGGTGGTTTGGGTTCTTTTTTCTTTTTTGAAAATTTGTGTATTCAGGTGCATTTCAGATCAGTCCCCCAAAGCCTAAAGATTCCTCTTAAATGCACTGAAATCAATGTCATTTTCACTGATGGTTGAGTCAAAAAAGACCATGATGATCAAGTAACCTGTGTGCACAGTTTTCAGAATTTTTTTTTTTTCAGAAGTCCAGTTAAAGTGAATCAAATTAATAATTTTTAGAATTCAATGTACATACACAATCTCTATTTAATTTTCAAAGCTGAAGCAAAACCATCAGTGGGAAATTAATGTCTATAAATAAAAAAAGCTGTTTCTTCATGAAATGGCACAGAAGAAAAAAAACTTACCACTACTTTTACTCTTTTTCCCCCCTCTCCTCACAGAAAGCTATTGTTTCAGGGTCTTATTTCTTCAGCCTAAAATACAGTTGCTGAAGAGCTAGGGCAATTTCGTGGGACTTTCTGTTGTTGCTTTAGTTGTGTGGCTTTCATTGCTGACTTCTTTGTAGAATGTACTTCTGCTTATAATTTCACCTCATACTTATAAGGGTGGAGTGCAGATTTACATGTGAGCCCACAGAATACCATATGCTGTTGACAAGTATACATCCTCATGAAAATCCAGCTGTACTCACGCAAGTACCAAAAGTGTAATTTTAATTTACATTTCTAAAGCACATTGTTCCTCATCCTCATAGTCAATACAGTTCTGAAAATCTTCTCTTCCTTTTCTGCCTACAACTTAGATGTGGCACCACATTCCCCAGGAGATTTATTTTTGGCTTAAGACTATTTTTCACTCAAAATATTCTCTAGTTCACTAAAATGAAAAAGAAATAGCTCTTCTCAGCTCGGTTAGCATATTAAGAAATAGTCTCCCTAGATAGTCCTTTATAAGCCCTTTTCCCAAGCTAACTCTTAATGTATATCTTTTAGACCTATGTAAAATCTAGAACAGATTATTGCATTTCTAAATTATCCCATAAATTGGTTAGAAGCAATGCTATTGTTTCTGATGAGAGCAAGCAGCTGGTGTGGCTGAGCAGAGAGCAGTTCAAGGGACTGAGAGTTCACAGTGCCCTCAGATCACCCCTCACAGCAAATAGTGACCGTTACACAGAATTAGGTGCCAGGTAACTGCAGAGCTACTGGAAAAGGCAGTTTCTCTCTAAATTAAGAAGGCAGCAATAGCATGGCATGACATATAGTTTGGAGAACTCCAGTGAAAATGAATGTTTTATATTTTGCATCCCAAGGCTTTTGGTGGCAAACTTTCTGAAAAGTGGACATATTTCCTTACAGAAGCTGGAGCACATTTGTAGAGAATGGCTTCTTCTGCCATTTTCTTCAACAAGAGAGATTCCAGTGGGAATGTTTCTCCTCTAATGCACATTCATTACCATGTTAATTACCAGGAAGAAGGAAAGGGGAACTAAGCACAGCAGGGAAGTAAAGTTAAAGAGATGATAGTCACACCTCTCTACCTTGAGAAGTATTGCAAGCAGTCCCCTATCTAAACTAGGGCTGAATTTATCTTTAACCTCATTTTCATCTTGGAAAGCATAAGCGATATGTAGTGATAATAGCATGGTTACACCACATCGAGGACAAGAAAGAACAACTGGTCAGCTCAGCCCATAGAGGAGAATGATAACCTAGTGAAAGTACAATACAATGCCCAGGAGTTACTTCACTGGCATTTTATATTACAAACACCTTATCTTTCACTGCAGTTGAAGTTATGTATATTTTTAGTTTGACAAAATTAGGATTTTTTGTAATCACAATAGCTAAAGCCTTTAACACAAAAATATTATTTTTGTATAAAAGATGTAACCAATGTGACTTTTTCATATTATTATTTTTATATATGTGTGTACATATATATGCACATATAAGAACATACAATCCATATACACATAGCTGCTAAATAAATACATGATAAATATAGGAAAAAAGGTTAGTAAGTAGAGAAGAAAACATTGTTACAAATATTTTGTCATTTTTGAAAGAACAGTACCTCTAAGCCAACACTCAGCCTTAGGAAAAAAAAAAAAATAGTAATAGATCCATCACTAAATCAACTCACTGCAAGTTTCACACATGGTTATATTAAGCCATGGATATGGTCAAGTTCTCAGAACCCATTGAATTCATCAGCTGCCCCGTACTAATTCTGGGGAAAGAGGGAGCACATTAACTGCATGTCACAGGAGTTCCAAAACTTCCATGAAACTGAATCACCTGTGTGGAAATCACTCAAGTTTGATTCTGAACAGAAGCCTTCCCTATTACTGTTTGAGTATTAGCCATAGTAAGTTTCTCATGGGAATAACACTACCTCTACTGATTTTATCATGCCCTTTTCTTGTGAAATATATCACTGAAAATAATTGGAACCTAATGATGCTTCAGAGGAGTCTCTACGCAAGAGAAAGAAATAATAGGAAGAAATGTTGTGTTTGAGACTATACTTTCTTTTCACAGGATCCTAAGACATCCAATGGGAACTGTCAGAGCCACCAATCAATTAATTTTCTAATCTCTCTGTAATGAGTTTTTTCTCCTTCAACCCTTGTTTGTCTCCTTTGTAGCAAACAGCTGATTTTTCTTTTGTGTTTTGATTTCCTTCATTTTATACCATCCTAAAATGCAAAAGTGGAAGAAAAAAGGGAGCTAGCCGTAGTAGAACAAAATATAGCATGTCTATTCTTTAATTCTTTGGAACATGATAACCTCAAAAAGTAGTATACTAGGAAATTGATTTTGTCTGTCCAAATCACGTGAAAGTGTGAAGGTCATGTTGGCAGTCTGCCCTGCATTGCTGTTAAACCCTGCAATATTAATTTTGACCTCATTCTTACCATTCTAGTAATTTCTTTACACCCTGTACCAAGTTCATGGACCACTCCTACAGTATTCCACAAAACTACTTACAGATGCACAGAATATGAAGTGGTCACCTGTACTACCTTTTTCTGGAGATCTAAATAGGGCACATGAAGCAATCTTGAGGAAAAAAAGGCATGATGCAGGCAAAGAAAGAAGAAAGCTTGAAGACAAAATGAACCAAAATGTGCTAAAGTAGCAGTTAGATAGACATCTCACCTCTCCTATTGGAAATTTGGACCTGCCAAAAAATTAAGAAATGTGAGTCTGGTTTGTTTTTTAACCTCATTCTGCTTTGTTGATTAACCTGTTTCTGCTCTTAAAATGAATTACAACATCTTGTGTCTCCACTGTATAATTTTATCAAGGAGGTGACAAATCATGCTGGCAGTGATGGTCTGTGCTGAAGTGGAATGTATAGTAAAATACAGTTTTCCTCAAATGAATTGCTGAAACAGTTAATCTTTATCTAAATGCCCATAATAACTGTTTTGTTCTCTGTGGCAGTTGGGAGAAAAAAATGTCTTCCAGAAAGCATTTTGGCAGCCAATCTGCTTGTTAATAAAACCTGGAGAAACATTTGTGATTAATATAAATTACTAATTCCACTTTTAATGCCTAAACGTGACAGTGACTAATTTACACAGTTTCGCTTGAGCTGCCACTGAGTATTTCAAGTGGCACTACGAACAAAGAATGCTGTTGCATTGGTGTAGGTTTCTAAGCAAAGCTACCACAGGTGCAGCACCACAGATGAGGAACCCTGTCTCTGGCACTGATTTCTAACCATACTGGCTGATGGCTCTCCTCGGGCCAGGGAGAAAGGGTCAGCAGTGACAGCTACCTAACAGTATCCTATTAGAAGTTGGAAGTGGCACATTTTGTACAGATGTGGGAGCCAGTTACAACAATCTGTGAGGCTGTGAGGTAGCTGTTGCTTCTGCTACCTAGTTGGCAGCATTTTTAGTGCTACAATGGAAGACAGCTAAACTCCTCCCAGTTCAGGTTTGAAACTCACTACTGCAGCAAAGCGTGTGGGCTGGAATGTGGGCTCTTCGCAGCACACTACCAAACAGCTGTCAAGGAGATGCTTCATTCCTCAGAGGCAGTCTTGTGATCACACAGATTTCTCCAATGAGACCCAGCTAAGAGATATAGCACTATCAATGGTGAAAAATAAATAATATCCATATTTCAAGGCTACAAACAACTGATTCAACTGGTTTGTCTTATAAACGTACCTTAAATCTATTCTTACACATGATTATTAAATGGAAACTCCAGTAGCATTATAATTTGCCTGCTTATATTCAACTGCTAATAAAACAATTTTAGAAGTCTTGTGAAATATAAGAATATTTGAGAAAAGAGATTGCCGAACAATAACCTACCCATATCAGTTACATCTGAACTACACAACATCATCATCATCCTCACTGGAACACACTTTATTTCCAAACAAACATATGCTTTGCTTCTGCACCTCTCTGAGAAACACATTTTCTACCTTGCTGATATGCCTATGGAGTTTTGACTATGCCATTCCTCCCTTCTACTTCTCAATGCTGTTTACAGAAAAGACCTAAGGAAGTCAGATCCCACCTCCATAAAGCACCAATGGGAACTGCACACAAACTTTATTCACCTGGGGAAAAACAAGTTCATGACTTTTCCATGCATCACCAGCCAGAAGAAGAGAGGTCTTAACACTAAGCCCTCTTCAAGAGGAGAGACCACATTCTTTCACAGTCCCCAGGATGCTGAAGAAAGACACAACACCTTTTTCAGCCTAAGGCTACTTTATTTCTGCTCAAGATTTCTTGGGCAGAAATACGTTCACATGCATACAGACAGCAAGCTTTGCTGCAGCTGCTGTTAGGGATCTTGACTTTAGTCCCAATACAGGGCTCCATGCTGTCGGATAGTTCATTCTTCAATGCCTCACTGCTGAATGTCTTCTGCAAAACCCTAAAAAATTAGAGAGAAGTAGTCCAAATGCATTTTTTTAACAATAGAGGCATGAAGATACAGGAAGATGACCCAGTATTGCTAAAAGTAGATGTGTCAAAAAACACTTAAGAAGAAATCCAAGCTCATATCTTCACAATATCCCCACCTACAACTCTTAAAACATAATGTACATTAAGCCATTCTGGTGGATTTTTCCCTGAACACATTTTGAATGCCACTACGACTGAATTGTCAGGGTTCTTTAAATTGATTAATATACTGCCATTCTGATTATCTTTCAAATAATTAAGATCATTTCACCCCCAGAAGATCAGCAACAGCAACATTATTCCCCATATCCATCATCAGGAGCCTGGTTACTTTCATGCATAGAGGTATGGCACGAGTGAGATTCTGATATACCTTCAAGCCATTCTTAATTCCCTAAAGCAGTGCTGTATCTAGCTGGCTATACCACTTGATGCTTTAAATATTAACTACCCATGATGTAAAATGGAAGCCAGAGAGATTTTAGAGGCAGTAAAAATCTCATTTGGCCTATAATGTAGATCTGAGGATGACCTACTGCTTTTCTGAGGGAAAGTGGAAACATTTGGAAGTCTGAAAAGATTTTTCTGTAATTTTTCAGAATAAAGAACTTCTATGCATTTCCAAATACTCTGTGAAAAATCTTATTCTATGTGATATGTATTGACTTGTCAAGAATCTTAGAGATAGGAGTACTAACTACATGTGCCATTTGGAGTCCAAAGTCTTGGCCACCTTGTCTGAATAGTATGCATTACTGGGGAATAAAAAGAAAAAGTTACTGAGAAAGCTGTAACATTCTCCTATTTTATGGCCTCTTCTAATATCAGAGGGTTAGGTAGCTTAGAAACAAATTTGCTTCTTTTAAATCCAACTTCATATTTATGAAAATACAGAGTTAAATGTTGAATATTAACTTATGAAACAAGATCATCAGCCAATTGCTCAGCATGTGGAAGCATTTTTTCCTTGAGGGAGTTTGGGTTTGGTCTGTTGGTTGCAGGCATGAATATATACTCAGTTTGTATCATGACACACAGACAGTATCAGCAGAGGAAGTGCTGCCTTGGTGAGTTAGTCTGAGGAACAGGGAGACTAACATGCTGATGACATGGAGGCAATGAGGTACAACACTGTTATTCCAAGTGTCAGTGCTACATTATTTCCATTTCTGTTGGCATCTGCTCCATGTTACAAAACACATACTTCCAATACAACAGCTCATTAAACAGGTTTCAGTTTGCTCAGGAATCAAATTAGAACACTGTTACAGAGTTATAAGTCCTCAGATGATTATTAATAATACTCTCCACTTCTATGAGTTCCTCCATCCAAGGAATCTACATGCTTCACCTTATTAATCTCATAACATCCCTGTGAAGTACCACTGCAAAGAGCCTCACCCACCAACTGAAGTGCAGCCACCTCTGAGCTGTTAAGTTGTAGCTGTTGCAACATCAAAACTGATTTAAAGTAAGGAATGATGAATGGTCCATCAGGATTTAAAGGGCTGTGTGCAACAGCAGAACACTGGAATTTACTTACTTTTAAGAAAGTTGCAATGGGTTTTTTGCAAGAATCATAAATGTTAAAAATTACAGTAATCCATAGCCACCAGTATGAAACATTTAGTCACTGTTTCCCAGAAGGCAGGTGTGTCACATATGGCCTTATTAAGTTCCTAATGCTCCTTGGAGGTCTTTTATTCAAGGTCTAACCAATCTATCTTTTTAATGTTTGTGAGTTGATGATCACATAACAACATTCAACACATGCTTTATTTTCCTACAAAATGAACTGGCCTTCATCAAGCATGTTAGATGAGAAAGAAAACACAGAGGAAAGGAAATCCTGTGTCTCATCCTTTCTGTCTGTGGGCACTCCCTCATTCTTCTAACGTCCAAAATCAGTACTTAGTAGAAACCAACACAAGACAGTGGTCTTCCTACAGTGGTGAAGACCTTATACAATATGCTCATGAGACAGCTTTCAGAGATGCAGATATATAGTATATCCTCCCCTCTTTTGTATTTCTGCTGCTATCAGGATCTTAATGCCACTGAATTTTTGAAGCACATGAATCCAGATCATCTTCTTTCAACTTGATACCTGAAAAGACATTTATTCCCTTTGAAAAACTTAAACAATAGAGACCAGCACTTCCGTGGGTTCTCTCTTCATTTTCTTATATGGATTTCTCCCAAGTCCCAAATTATTCAACAGCTTTTAATGCTCCCTTTGAGGATTCTAAGAACACTACCAATGTCAAAATCTATTAGACACTAGTGATTGTTTCTGCTTTCTTCTTAGCAGGACCAGCACTTAATTAGTCTGATGCTTTCTAACAGAAACCAGTCCTTTAATCTACACACTAGACTAAGCATGAATTCCCTTTTAAAGGTCACCTTCCTTGTCTCTCTAATGTTATCACACAAAAATATTTTTTAAAGTACACATTTATCAAACCCTTTCAATTGCTTTGATTTCATTCAGAACATCGAGTGATTCTGGTAAACCAGCTATCAAAGCAGGATTTGTAGTAGAGTGGCATATCTGAGCCCACTGCTGTCAAAGTACCATCAATGTTTATGCTGATCAGATCTTGATTGAAAGGTTAATGGGGGACTTGGCAATAAACAATGTTTCCCCAAAAGAAAAGTGCAATTAACACACTAAAAATGTTTGTAATTCCCTCAGCATCCTTTAATAACATTCTTTAGTTAACCTTCATTTTTTAGCCTTTGGTGCAAACCAAGATGTTCACAGA
>VYZV01004282.1:26692-63069 GCA_013401275.1 Pandion haliaetus | reverse complement strand
GAGGGAGGTAGGGAGGGGGGGCCCGCCCCCCCCCCCCCGCCGCTCCGCAGCCGCGCGGCTCCCGCGCGCCCGGCGGAAGGGGGTGGGCCGGGACGGGGCGCGCTCCCGAGGCGAACGCGGGTGCTCGCGCTGCCGCAGGGAGCCCGGCGGGTCCCGGCGAGAGGCGCCTCCTCAGCCGGCCGGGCACGAGCTCGGGTTCCGGCCCCGCCGCCGCACGTGACGCTGCNAGGGAGACAGCCCAAGGCCCGTAGAGACAGTGAGGAGCGGGGAGGGGACCGGGCTGAGGCGGCGCGGCGGGGAGGGCCGGCCGGCAGGCAGCGGGACGCTCTGCCCTCCGCGGCGGGGATAACGGGCGGCACCCTCCCCCGGGGACCGGCTGGGTCTGAGGGAGGAAGGGAGGGAGGGGCGCGCGCGCGCCCGCCCCTCAGCGCCGGCGCTGCCCCAGCCTCGACGGTCTCCCGCCAGGGGAGAGGGCAGCCCGGCCTGGCTCCCGGGTGGCCCCGGCTCTCGACGGCCGACGCTCGCCGACTCTTGGTGCCTGGAGGGGTGCCGGGCCCCCCCAGGGCCTGGAAGGCTTCAGCGGCACGAGCCGCAAAGCCGCAGGAGGTTATGGCCAGCCACCAGAGACGGAGTGTTAACAACCTAGCCTGTGTCCCCCAAGCTTTTTCAGCTTTTCCCGAGAGGGAGCAACTTTAATAATTGGTGGAAACAGGCAGGAGTTGAGAGAGTGTATCAGCTAGCGGTGAAAGGAAATAGCACAGGACTCATTATGATTTTAAATATTTACACAGAAAGGAGCACCTCCTGATACAAGGGTAATTATAGCCTCTCTCTCCTCTCCAGGCAACACTGGAAAACGTACCAGCACACTCGTCACTGCTGCAGACCCTTCCCAGCCTTACCGGCCACAGGTTTCCAGAGCTTCTGTTTGTTTACAGAGCTGAAGTCCCACTCCCTATAAAATTGAAGCAGAAATGGTCATAGACAAAAAGCGTCCCATCGTGCATACAGCCATTTGGGACCAGCTTGGTTTGTTGAAAGAACATCTTCAATATATCTTGAAAATTATTGGTGCATGCAGGTAAGTAGTTTTACATAGTACTGGAAAACCTATTTTCTCATCCCTTTATTTATTTCCATCTATGCTTCTTAATTAGAAGAATGATCTTTTTTTTAAAAAAAGTGTCTCTAGACAGCCTTTATATTATTTTGAATGCAGGTTAAGATTTTTCTTT
Organism: Pandion haliaetus; assembly: GCA_013401275.1. Classification (NCBI taxonomy): domain Eukaryota; kingdom Metazoa; phylum Chordata; class Aves; order Accipitriformes; family Pandionidae; genus Pandion; species Pandion haliaetus. The sequence goes on along the minus strand of VYZV01004282.1, from coordinate 61,834 downwards.
CAAGTATAAGGTCTGACCTCTGATGTTGCTTTTTTCTTTTAAGTACACTTAAATAGTGTAGTAACAATATGAATTGAACTGAACTCTATTTGATTTGATAATAGATGCTAGTATCTCTTAACATTTTCCCCAGGGCACCTATGCAAAAGGACGCACTATTCTTTCTTGGCTACACAGATCCTGATTGTGAAAATGCTATGCCTTGTGAATGCCCTACAGCTTCTAGTGTAGCACTGTCCTGCCCAGTTCTTGTATGTAGCAGCCAATGCCATTGGCAGAATGCTAGTAATGCTAGTAATTCAGACCACTCCTGCACGTACTGGGTAACAGAAGGGTTTAAATGGCTTCTCAGCATTTTAATAAATGTATCTTTGAATTACTTTCTCCTTGATTTTCCCATAAGCACAATGTCACATAGTATCAAAGGCATATCAAACATACACAGAAATGCAGTACAGGCATGGATTAGTCCACAGCTTGTTTCCTAGAACAACGTAGAACTGTTTTCTCGCTCATAAATGAAATACATGTATAGCACCGTAAAATGAAGCCTAGCCCAAGTAGAGAAGGCATTGTGAAATTTCAGGTAGAACGAATGGACAGCAGAGCTGTGATTGCAATAGGACATGTTTTGTATCTATTGAAAGCTTCTGGTGTGCAAAGAAAGTTGTGTCTTTCTTTCAGTCTTAGCTGCCTAAAGGGAAGGGTGAGGAGCAGCAAGAGCCTCAGGTTTTTCAAATGCTCACCTCAGTAAAATCCTTGCTGCAGTTTCTCCTGGAGAGAGGTCACTCTGTGACCCTGCAAGGAAGCTGGCAATTGACAGCTAAAAGAGATTCTTGAGTTTTGTTCTTCTCCTCTGTCTCTTCCCTGCCTTGCAGTATGAGCAGGGCAGAGGGACAGCAGTTTAGTTAGATAATGTGTCACACGCAGGAGGCATCTTAGTGGCAGTAGCTGCAGCATTCCTCTTTTCACAGAGAAATGTGTGATGCCTTAAGGAAAAAAGAAATTTGAGAATTATTTGGGGCCGAGATTTGCTAAGATGGGAGGTGAGGCAGATTTTTGAGAAGTTAACTCTCCTTAGGTCAAAGGATCTCTTTTAGCTGTCAGTTGTACACACCTGCCTGCCTGAAATACTTTGTCATCATTTTTGGACAGTGCAAATGAACGCCTCAGGCAGTGGTACCATTCCTTCATTTCATTGTGTAAATGTAAGCATTTGACTTTTACATATACATTGACTTAATTATCTGAGAAACCCATAAAGACTTTAACTAAATGATTAATATTGTCTTGTAAGAACAAATTATATCAATATGAAAATGACAGTAAGAAAGATGTCCTGCCCCCTGCTATGGACTCCACCCACTCAGTTAGAGTGGCTCCATGAACAATTGACTTGGCATTTGTCACACAACAGGAGAGTGGGAATCTCTAGCTGGTGTGTGGGAACTAGCAGCTGAGGGCAGAGATTTCCAGAATGAGTCTGTTCTGTCAGTGGCAGATCCATTTTAGGAATTTCCCTCCCCTGCCAGAGGTTTCTGCTTCCCTTTGTCATGTCAAATCAAGAGTTCCTTTGGATGCACTCTAGCTGGGAGCGCTGAAGCCTCTGCTGACAGAGAGGGATGGACTACTGGGGAGGTTAGCCTCTTCAACTCGCAAATAAAAAGATTTACCACTTATTATTAAACTGCCTACCATTGAACAGCACTACTTTTGTATTGGTCTTGCGTGCCAAGATTTTGGTAGTGGAGGGGCTACAGGCGTGGCTGCTGTGAGAAGCTGCTAGAAGCTTCCCCTGTGTCTGATGGAGCAATGTCAGCCGGCTCCAAGACGAACCTGCCGTCAGCCAAGGCCGAGCCCATCAGCAACAGTGGTAGCACCGCTGGGATAAGAGATTTGAGAAAGGAAAAAAAAAAAGTTGCGGCAGCACAGAAACTGCAGCCGGAGAGAGGAGAGAGAACATGCAAGGGAAACAATCCTGCAGATCCCCAGGTCAGGGAAGAAGGAGGTGCTCCAGGTGACGGAGAAGAAATTCCCCTGCAGCCCATGGGGAAGACCATGGTGAGGCAGGCTGTCACCCTGCAGCCCTGGGAGGTCCACGGTGGAGCAGATATCCACCTGCAGCCCAGGGAAGACCCCACGCCGGAGCAGGGGCATACCCAAAGGAGGTTGTGACCCTGTGGGAAGCCCGCGCTGGAGCAGGCTTTCTGGCAGGAATTGTGACCCCGCGGGGGACCCACACTGTGCCTGAAGGACTGCATGCCGTGGAAGAGACCCATGCTGGAGCAGCTTGTGAAGAACTCCAGCCCATGGGAAGGACTCACGTTGCAGAAGTTCGTGGAGGACTGTCTCCCATGGGAGGGACCGCACGCCGGAGCAGGAGAAGAGTGTGAGGACTCCTGCCCCTGAGGAGGAAGGAGCGACAGAGACAATGTGTGACGAACTGACCTCAACCCCCATTCCCCATCCCCCTGCGCCGCTCAGGGGGAAGAGGTAGAGAAAACCATGAGTGAAGTTGAGCCCGTGAAGAAGGGAGGGGTGGGGGGAAGGTGTTTTAAGATTTGGTTTTTATTTTCTCATTATCCTACTCTGATTTGATTGGTAATAAAATTAAATTAATTTTCCCAAGTTCAGTCTGTTTTGCCCATGACGGTAATTGGTGAGTGATCTCTCCCTGTCATTATCTCAACCCACAAGCCTTTCATTATATTTTCTCTCCCCTGTCCAGCTGAGGATGGGAGTGATAAAGTGGCTTTGGTGGGCACCTGGCGTCCCAGGGATGGACTACTGGGGAGATTAGCCTCTTCAACTCGCAAATAAAAAAATTGACCAATTGTTATTAATCTTACCTACCATTGAATAGCACTACTTTTAAACGATTCTTTCAAAAGATTGGTTTCTCTCTCATACAGTGTTTCTCCATTAGTGTATTACTTATATATATGAGTTATGCTACCAAACATGTGACTAAAGGACATTAAAAAATGAGAAATCTCCTTATTAAATATTAATGTTCAAGACACAGGCAAGAGCTTGATTTTGGAAGGTAGTCAGCATCCTGTCTAGAAAAGCATTTAAGTGTATGCATGACTTTAGATGTGTAAATTACATATGTTTGATCAGACATTAACAACTTTTGAGATGAGGATGTGCTTCAGAACTTTTCTGGTTTAAGACTAGGAAGTGAACATATCAATGGGTCAAAACATAAGCCTTTATTTTTGCTGCCATCTCTTTATTTCTGGACAGTCAGCACTATCATTTGCTAAATACTTATCACTGCCATTTGCAATATCATCTCTGTTCTGCATGCGTTTCCCAAATAGTTCAGTGTTGTAGTACAATGCATAGGGTTGCCATTAAAATAATTCAGAGCTCCTTGCAGGAATTTCAAGGACAGACTTTGTTTTGCCTTTGTTCACCCTTTGATCAGGGCTTTTTTTTCCCTTGGGTAGTTTTCTGTTTACATTCAGTATGTTTTCCATAGATTCACAGCAGGGCAGTGTTTTCATAAGCCTGTCAGCTTTAGTTAGCACAGGAAAAAAAATTGGAAAAGTAATTTTGCATTTTTGTAATTCATTGTCAATAGCTCATGGTAAGGAAATGCATAGGCTGACAATTAGTCATACGCTCTCAGTATTACCCGATTGCCTGCAGCTTGATTTCAAGTTTAAATGTTGATTAATGGGAAGTGATATGATTTAGCATAACACTCCATACTTGGAAGTACAATTGACTGGATAGGTCGGACAAATACATAACTCTTCCTGGGATGAATAATACCAATTTTGGAAAACGACACTGTAGAGAGCGTGAGGATCTTTATTTCTAAATGTCTGTGATTAAGAAGTAGTGGAATATTTGTTTGTTTGTTTGGCTTTCAGGCTCCTGGTAGCTTCCAGACAAACATCAGGAAAACCTTCTCTGGCAGTGAATACACCTGCAACACATTTGAAGCACTCCTATTTGCCTGCATGATATCATTATAGTCAGCTCATTCCTCTCTTGCTATTAGAGATACTAGTTTATAGGTGCAGTTGGTGGAAATTTTATAGTATGGACATTTGCTGCTTTGCTTTCAACTGACAGGTTGAGCCATCACTTACTTATTTAGCTATCCAACAAACAAGTGGAAATAAGGTTTGCTGCCTTATTATTTATTCAAGGTATATTCAATCTAGTTGTTTATGGGATTGTCAAGTGCTATGATAAAGATGATAAAACGCAGTCTTGCAGTGACATCAGCCAGGTCCCTCAGCACTTCTGGATGCAACCCATCGGGTCCCATGGACTTTTCATATGTCAGCTGATTTAAGTAGTCCCGAACTCCTTCTACTGCTGGTAGGACTTCTGTACCCCAACTTTGCTGTTAGACACAGAGGCATGGGAGGTCTGAAAGCAGATCCTCCAGTAAAATCTGAGGCAAAAAAGGCGTCAGCCTTTTCTATGTCCTTAATCACAGGGTTGCCCACCCCACTCAGCAGTGGGCTTAAATTTTCTTTGGTCATCTTTTTGATGCCAAAGTAACTATAGAACCCTTGCTTTAACTTACCTAATCCTTCATCGCATATTTACTAACCCGATAGCTCCCCAACTGTGTGAGATGGTTAATAAACTATGATGCAAGAAGGGCTCTCAAGTAACCTTCCTCTTCTGAAATATTTTTTTGAAAAGGCTTTTGTGTGTGTTCTTTCTAGAGAGGTTATATTATGCATTAAACAGTCAGTCTGAAAAGCCTGCTTTGAGAAGGAACCTCCTGAGAACTAAAGTAACACCATAGACTCTTCTGATTGGCAATATAGCAGATAAAAACAGATTTGTTTGTGACGGCCAACAGTTCCCACCAGAACTCTTCCGAAGTACCTGTAAATGTACTTTCAATATTAAATACTCTGAAACAAATACTTGTGTGTTGTGTTTTATAACAGAAAAATACAAAACCACTGGCATGGATATTAGCTTTTGGCAAGAGAACGAAAACTTTCTTAAAAACAGGGAAAGCAGTTCAGCATAAGAATTTTTGCCTGAATTTATTTTTAGCTTTCTTTCCACTGAAATAACTTTTTCATATGGCAGCTGCAGTTGTTATCTCTAAAGGAAGAGGGATTCTGGTATTTCCTCCTTCCCCATGAAAACCTCTTACTTGCCAATGGGAGTATTTCCATTGGCTTCACTGAGCACATAGGAAAACAATAACATTTTCCCTTCAAAGCAATGTGTATGTGGTTAACATCTGCAATATACTATACGGCTTATGAGTAATGTATTGATTTCTCTCTGTTGCACTTACTGTTAAGACCAAATCAATGAGACCATTTGCAAAAATAAATGAGAATGTTTTGACTGCCTACGATTCTTTTATTCTACAACTACAAATTCCACTTTGTAGACTACCAAGCTAGTGCAACCATACATGAAAAGATTCTTTACTGTGTTGTTGGTCTGCCTTCATCAGTTAAAATACTATTTATAGTGTATCAAGGCCACATTTAATTTGTAATTTCTCCAAGGTAAATGACAGGCTGCTCTTCGTGGCCATTGTAATAAAATTCACAGTGAATTTAAAACAGAGTCTACTTCCTTTTCCTCATCTGATCACCTAGGCATGCTGCTTTTCCAGTGGGTTTGCATGTGTACAGAGTAGATCAGTTCAGACTCAGAAAGTCCTTCACCAAGTAGATTGTATTTTTTTCTCCACAGGCCCATTTCAGTCTTTTCATTGATTAAAGGCTGATTAAGCATTAAACCCATTTGCCAGAAAGCATCAAGGAAATCTACACAACACACTCATTTTTCCCAAGTGTGGGCTTTTGCATATTAGCCTTACAAGTGACTTTCCTTTCTAGACCCATGTTTGATCAAAGAAAGTTTCAGTGTAGGTGTTTCTAGAACAGGCTTCCTCACAACCGTATGTCTCTTTATCAGGGTGGCATGAGGTCACAATTTGGGCTTCTTTGGAAATGTTTCAAAGACAACTTTATCTTGGTGGTGGTTCTAGCTACAAAATAGTATTTAACTCTGTCTTGGGAGTGGAGCAGAATAAATTTAATAAAAAATGGGGTGGAAATCCATTAGCAACTCATTGAAGATATATTCAGCAAAATAAGATTTAAAAACAGTCTGAGCAAGTTAATGGTTTTATTACCCTTTGGAAGAGCTTACCTCCCTTCCTTTACTTTTAATTTAGGTTGGTTTCTTTAAGAGCAAAATAGTTCACATTTTGAAAAAAAACCCAAGACTTTTGCTTTTAGAAAGGATTAAAAGCAAAATTTTAGGATCACTAGAATATAATCTGTCTTTTAGAAAAAAAAAATTAAAAGTATTTTTTTGATACCATTTAGCCAATTTGAATCAATTTTGTTAGTAGCTTTCTTGGAAGTTGCTTTATTTTCCCTGATTGTTCTCTATTTTATTATTATAGAAACAAAAAAAATCCAGTTATCTTTGTAATGTTATTAAGGTCCACTGAATCTAGCTTTTCCCTCAAGATTTATCGTACTTTATGTCTCTATGAATATGACTACTCAGTTTCTTAGTATTGCAGCAATTTGATAGTAAAATAGCAAAATAAACGTATTCCATTCTTTGCATAACTAACTTTATGTGATGTGAATACTGTTGAGGCTTAGCATCAAATCATGCCTGAAGAACAGCAATGGTTGCCAAGTACTGAAGTGTTCAAGTACTGAAGTGTTATACATTTCTTTTTGTCACTTTTCACCCTGGTTTTGGCTGTCCTATGAAAAAGAAATGTATTAGTTATTCAGTGCAAAATCTCTGTCAGTTGAATGTGACGGAAATAAATGCAGGAAAAGTCTAACCTTCCCTGTTTTTTTTTTAAATCACTTTCCTCTTGCTCTCCTTTCTTGTGGCACTTATTATTTTATACAGTATTTATTAATTGTTAGGCATCATTTACATTACTGTCATGCCCGGGAACTCTAGTTATGGATAATGACCCCCACTGTGCTAGGTACTGTACAAAGCCGGAGCGTAATGTCTATTCAGATTCCAGAGATTTAGAACCATTACAAAAGACAAGGAGGAACAACAGAATGAGACGTTTAAGGGATGGAATATAAGATAGTGAGACATTATTGATCAGCCTGGAAGCCAGTGGTCTCAGCACCCCAGGATTTAAGCATTACCAAGTTGTGATGGAAAACATACTTTAGTACTCCATTTGATTATTACATTTTAATACAAAATATTTATATTCTATCACTCTAGTTTACTTCTTTTTCTGTATTGTGACTTACATGCTTTTAAAATAGCGTATGTACTTGTATAGTTGCAGCACAAGGCTATGCAATAAATTAATTTGGGGTCAAATTCTCCTTTCTTTACCCCAGAAGATGTTCCAGAGGGAACTTTTCAGAGTAAGGTTTGGCATGCTGTGACATTCAGCAACAATACTGCTAAAGCCAGCTCAAATAATAATTTCCTCCTTCCCAGCTGTGTGTTTCTATTCCTGTACCACGCCTGCACTCTATAGCCACAAGCATTTGTGCATCATATTGTGAACTGAATTCAGAGAACTAATGCAGATGCAGAATAACCTGCTAAAATGACATTTGTGAAACTGGGCTCCAAATAACAGTAACCAGAGTAACAGTACCTGGCCCTTACTGAACAGAAGCAGCCTAATTTTTTAGGGTCAGGCTTTGCCTTAGTGTCACTCACTTGGCAATTCATTCTGAGTTGCCAAGCAATGCAGAATCAGATCATGTCTCTATTACAAATGCGCTGGTGCCAACCATGCCTACATTAGCAAGCAGCACAGTACAATAGGAGAGGATTTGGAGAGCAAAACAGCTGGCACTGAGGATCCAGCTTCTGCATGATGCACATTGCAGGAACTTTATTTAAGATTAGATCTAGTTTTGTCCTACAGACCCCTTAGCAACTGGAGCACATCAGATGCAGTCCTGCAGTGCATCTTCTGGTTTTGATTCAACTGTACGGAATCCAATTCATGTGCTCATCCATACTTAGAGCAGCAGAGCCCTATGATGAGACACAGAGGGTGCCATCCAAAGGAGCTTTTCCAGTGACCATTACATCACCTTCCCAAATGACATGAGCTGGAACAGTAAGAATGATCTTCTGTAAGCCTTGCTGTATCTCAACCGGATTCACCAGCACAGATACGCTGGCTGAAGGGGTGATTGTTTTTAACACTGCTAGTGAAGTTACTCTAGCAGACATATAGAGCCATAATAAANNCATAATAAAACCTTATTGGCATACACAACCCACCACTCTCTAATAGAACTCATGTTTACAGAACCTCAGCCCCTACGTAAAGCTGCATTTATACTGCAGATAAACACAGCCGTAAGAGAAGGGTAAGGATGTATGAAGTTCTAAGAGTGACACTGAATCCTTTCCTTCTGAGAGCCGAATCTCTAGCTGCTAGGTGGTAATTTAGGTCAAAAAACACTATCAGCTTTTCCTTCACCTGTGGCATGCGGATAAAAAAGGCCCGTATAGAATTTGCAGTCCTCAAGCTCTTGATGCTCANNNNGTACCGGTAATTAGAATTCTTATGACTCTCAAAGGGCTAAACCAGAAGATTAAAAGAACTTTATTTTCCTGAGAGACTGTATGTTCTATACTTGAATAACTAGGATAGATGATCATTGCTATATACACGCTAGAAGTGTTTATTGCTGGCTTTGCATTTCTTGTGCAATGATATGTAGGTCATTGTAAAACCTAGGGAAAGAAGATAGACATGAGACTGAAAAAGGGGGCTAAAAATCAGAAAATCTGAATCCTTTTCCTGTCTGCCTGGCCTTGGATAAATAACTTAAGCTCTCTGCACCTTGCTTTTATGTACATGACTGAAAGTAGTATTTCCCTACTGGGCAGAGGTATTATAGCCTGACTATATTGATATGTGTAAAATGTTTTAAACTGTTATGGTGAAAGAGTTTATGCTTATATTTATATGCAGATAAATGAAAGGAAGCTCTATACTTTATGGAAATAGTAAGAAAAAAATTAGCTAAGGCTATACCTCAGACAAATCAGGGAAGTTCTGTATTGTTGTTGGAGTCAGTCAGGTTTTGCATCTGGGAAGGGGAATGCCAGTGAGAAGCCAAGGTGGAATCAGACACATGTAACACTTGGCAATTACTAACATGCTTTTCACTTTGTTTGACATTTTAATTATGCTACAATATACATATATATATAGTTGAACAATATATATACTGCATATCTGTAATAGCTTTATACTCTAGATCTATGACTATGTGTGATAAATCAGAGAGCTGTAACACTATGACTGATACGTAGCTACACAGATGACTCAGCTTTACCAGAAAAAGTTTCTGAGAAAAGGTCAAAGCCATTCCTGAACAAAATTTTTAAATGTCCTAGAAACTACTTATAAATAGTCAATTACCTCTTTGGGGACAAGGCACACAAAGAATTGCAAGGCACCATTTCTTTTATTAAGGCATCATAAGCCTGCCACATACATCATTACACCATATAGCATGTAAGAGGAAATAGATCTGAGTAATTATTGAGGGGAAAAATTACAAGCATGTGTTGTTGTTGCAGAAGTCTACACTATGTCATCGATCCAGTAGAACCAGGTGGAGCCATGACAACCTTGGAGAAGTAAGTACTGATCTTTGAAAACTAACAGAGGATGAGCAAGGCCCCAGAAAGCAGGAGAAGTATTTGGGCTTCTAATTTACTATTGTTTTCCAATGTCTGCAAAATCAATGGGAAGTTATAGCTTTATATATATTGATGAATCTGTGCCACCACCCTGAGCCTTAAAAAAGGGAAGAAGGAAGACTCAGGGAATTTTGGATCAGTCAGACCCTTTTCTTAAATGAAGAAAGAATAGAAAAAAATAATCAAGTATGTACCTTCAAGTACCTGCAACAAAACAAAGTGTTAAGAAACAGTTAACATAATAAATTTAAGATTGAATCAATACCCTTTCTTCTTATGACAGTCTAGCAGCCCTGGGCAATAGTGTATATCTACACTTAATGTGACCTTTGATCCTGTCTCTTGTGATTTTCCCATACCTATTTAAGGAAATATGGTCCAGTTATGACACCTTCACAGTCCCAAATAGTTGGGAAGTTTCTCCTATAGAGTGGTTACTAATGGTTAACTCACAAGTTTGGTACTATCCTGTATCTTTACCAATGGCCCAAATAATGGAATAACAAGTGTACTTAGTAAATTATCAAGCTAGAAGGGCCACTGAGTATCAGGATTCCATTATGAGATTATTGTGGCAAGTTGAATAAATATCTGAAATGGATTAAATGACTGGCAAGAGAAAATTTTGCCAGAAGAACGATCATCTGTATAAATACAAGCTCAGGAACAGCTGGTTAATCAGGAGTTCTGGGGTAATCCTAGATCATAAATTGATCAACCAACCAGTAACAAAAAAAAGGAAAAAAAAATCCAGTTATACTCAAATGAATACACAGGAGCATTATACGTGAGACCTATGCAGTAATCCCTTTACTCTACTATGAGTAAGACCTCAGTGGGAATACTATATTCAGTTTGATACAACCATTTCAAGAATTATCAACTGAAAACAGGCCAAAGGAAATCAAGGATAATCCAAATTTTAGAAGCTGTGATTTATGATTTGAAGAACTAGGATTCTTTAGACTAGTTTCTCATGGGAAACAGGAAAATAGTCTTGAAATACATAAAATTGCTGGAAAGAGGACAAGAATAACTGGTTTCTTTGTCCACTGTCACTGAATCATTGAATGGTTGAGGTTGAAAGGTACCTGTAGTCCAACCCCTCTGCTCACAGCGGGGTGAGCTAGAGCAGGTTGCCCAGGACCATGACCAGTGGGGGTTTGAGTATCTCCAGAGATGGTGACTCCACAGCTGCTCTGGGCAACCTATGCCAGTGTTTGACCACCCTCACGATGAAACAGTTTTTTCTTATCTTTGAGAGGAATTTCCTGTATTTCAGTTTGTGCCCATTTCCTCTTGTCCTGTCACTGGATACTACTGAGAAGAGTCTGGCCCCATCTTCTTTTTTCCTCCCATCAGGCTTTTATACACATTGATAAGACCCCTCCCCGAGCCTTTTCTTTAGAAGCTAAACAATCCCAGGTCTTATCCCAGATAAGACAAGAAGTAGTGAGCATAACTGCTGGAAGAATGAGACAGAAACAAAGAATTTGGATAAATAAGCATGGCAATAGGCTGCTCACTGAAATTAGCTTGGCAATATCCACCACTAGTGTTTTTTAAGAACAGGTTGGGCCAGACAGGAATGAGGTAATGTGATCTCTTCCTATTCACAACCTATGATGATTTGTTGCAACCTTATTTTTTTGAATCTGTCTCTTTGCCCATCTCCACATTCCTTAACCTTCTTTTCATCCACCCCATTCTTTCTTCTCTCACACATATATATCTACCAAGTAGTAGCAGAAGTGCATGTCAAGGCATAGCAACACCACAGAACTGCAAATACTTGCTAGCTAACTGGAAATTGCAACATGCATCCTACTTAACCCATTTTGCTTGCTGCTTTTCTTCCACTTGGGTTCTGAGTGTTCAGAATGATGGTCCTAGTGTCATGTCCTATGCTCAGGTTTTGTGAGGTCATTTAATTTAAACCTGCCTCATTATAAATATTGTGCAAATTGAACTTAAGCATCCAGATCCACCTGCAAAACGGTAGGGTTTTCAAATTTCAGGCCAATGGATTCTAGCACGTCCTTAAGGCTGTAGATAATTCATCAGAAAGTTTGGGCCATAGCCTCCCAATTTATTGTTTTAATTAAGAAAAAATGCCTCCTTCACAAGACTTTTGGTTTTGTGCTGTTTACCGATGCTTTTTTTCTAGTCATCTGTTGTCCAACCATACTTTAAAACTTGATGGAGATTTTATCAATGTTTTCCAAAAAAGCAATGAATAAGCAATGTAAAGAAAAAGGTTCACACAAACAGGAAAAAAGGCTGGCATTCCATTTTTCCCTACTCAGCCATGCTTACGTCTTTACAGATGCAATAGCTCTGAATGTGCCAAAAAAACCCCAACCCCCAAAAATGAGAAAACAAACATGAGCAAGTCTCCAGATAACTTTCCTGCTCAACTAAAAGGATTTCAAATGAGGTTTCTGAGACCAACTAGTGCATTATGCATGCAATTGTTCTGTTTGGCTGATTTGATTTGCCTCAAGCCTCAATGTTAATTATAGTGAAAAAGATAAATACAGACTCCCTATATAAATTTGCTCACTATCTTAAAAATAGATGCTACTACCCTACTCTTAATCAATCACAGCATCCACAGGCAAATGCAATTTAATGCTAACAAAACCAGCTGTGGTCACAGATTTGATTCTCATTTGGAGTTTGTCATTTTAAGTAGTCATGTATCCTTCAGTTTTGTTCAATGTATTTGGAGTCAGCTTATGGAAGATAAAATAAAAAAATATGTCCTGCCACAGCAGTATAATGCCTATGGGAGAAGGATTCAGGAAGGACTGGGAATCAGTATCACTGGGTTATACTACTGATACTGCAAATAACTTACTGTGCCACTTGTAAACTCGAATCATAGGCATATGACCTGTCCCTGTGGAGCATTTTATGACTGGAGAGCACTTTGGAATCGTATAATCGAACTACTAGGTAAATACACATAAAAGCATGCAAAGTTCCCCGAGATGGAGCTTTTGTTGCTGACATAAGTCACTTTAAAATAGGATATGCAATCAGTCCATCTCAGGGAAAAAGTGGCTTATATGAATTCTGGCCTGGCCTGGCTTATGAGAAATAGCACCCTTGACAAAAGAAAGGCTTACTGAATAATTGATTGCGATTCTAATGTCTTGCTCTTTTAAAACAAGTCTTTCAGAAATCAAAGCGTAGACATACCAATGTTGGTCAGAAGGGACCTCTGAAGATCATTAGTCCAACCTTCCACTTGAAGCAGCACTTTATTAAAAAGCAGAGCTGAAATTTTATGTTTTCCCGGTCCTCAGAACCTCACAGTACAGCTCACCAGTGCCTTGCATGGAAAAATCACTCTGAAATGAAGTAGTGGAACTACTTAACGCCCACTCGTATTTTACAGTGAAGGGTTTCAGATACCTCTTGCTAGCCTATGCTCATAAGAGCACCACCTGTACTGCACTGAAAATGATGCTTATGTGCCATGAGACTGAAAGAAACATCACCTGCTCTGGCACAGAAGTGCCTACCTCAGTGACTGTCCCTGTTTCTTGTGGTGGTCTCAGGTGGGATTTTTTTCATATTAAGTTCATATATTTGTATAAAATTGCTAAGTTAGAACAAGAACCTGTGTTTCTTAGTGCCGTAGCGGACATGAATAAAATCAAGGAAATTAAGGCGTTTCATTTCTTTCATAGAATTGTTTCTATATTGACAGTAGGTATTGTAAAAAAAAAAAACCAAAACCAAACAAAGAGTCAAACCTGGAACTACTGGTGGTTTTCTGCAACGTGAGCTACGAGCTGCTGTGGCACAAATCGCTTGTGTCACTGTCTCTCCGCTCATCGTTCCACACTCAACCCGCTGTGCTTAATTAAAAGTACACTTTAAAGTGGCTGCGCTAGAAAGAGGCCCGTAAATGCCCCCCCCGCCCCCTATTCCAAAGGCAGGGATCCGGGAGGTAGCGCCGGGTTTTGCCCGAGCGGCTGCAGGAGGGTGGCTGCGGTGGCTTCACCATCCGCGGGGCTCCGTTGCCCTCTGCTGGTGGCTGGGGACCGTTCTCCTCCCGGGTTCGACGTCAAGCAGCTGTTGACGTCATACACCGAGCTAAGAAGTGCGTGTAACGGCGACAGTCGGCTGGAATGAACAATTGGGCTGTATTGTCCACTTGCAGTAATGCCACTGTACCAGGTGGCCCTGAGAAAGAAAATTTAAATGCTGGGTTTAATAATAATGCTGTAACGGCCCGTTTTCTTTACGTAACTCTTGGCTGTATGATGAATGCTAAATTACCATTTACTGACATTGTTAGTTTCTTCCACGGATTGGATTTTGCCTTTATCAGAGCACCATGTAGCAAATAAAGTTAGTTAGAAACATATTTCTTGGCTCAAGCCACGTAATTTCAGTTTTTTAGTTTTTGATTTGGAAAGATTCTCAGAGCTTGGTTTTGCCAAGATGTGCTTTCTGCACATGCCCTGCTTGAATCATGCCTGAAATGTCCATATGAACTAATACAAAAATTGGTCTTTTCTTCCTCCATCATTTACATCAATGTACTCAGATTTTGTTCCAACTTCTGGCAACAAAGGACGCTTCAGCTGTGCAATCCTTGAGACAGAAAATCCACCAGGGAGAACAGGGAAAATTGTAAGCATGAAAAGCTCCCTGACTTTTCTGCTCCTGTGTGAGAGGAGTGTGACAGCAAAGGATGCATCAGAAGTGGATTACACTGATGGACTAGGCTCTGTCAACAACTACTGGACACTCATGCAGAGTTCCCAGCAGGAAATTTATGGACAAAAAAGCAAAAATACCACCATGTGACACTGGGAGAATTTTATCTCCTAGATGAAGGAGCTTGGATGGTACAAAATCTGAATCAATCAATTATAAAAATAAAAGCTTTAAGCCTCCCTGTAAAAATCTGAGAACATGTTTTAGGTGAATGGAATCAAGACAATCTAGAGTAATTTGCTTGGCGTGGTGATCACAAGGAGTATGCCACTTGCTAAGCAACCAGAACCAACATCATCAAGGTTTCTTCTTCCACCACCCTTCTCTGCATGCCACTTACTTAGATACAGATCCTCTGCTAAACTGGTGTCAGTGAGTCTTCCCAAGCAGTGTGTCCTGAAGGTAACAAACCACAAGCATATAAGGGGCAGTTTGTACCTCTCAGCTACTGCCCCAGCTGAGCAATGAGTCTGAAAACACCTCTGTAAGTTATGCACTAGTGCATTTTTTTTCAAGAACTGACAAAAACAAGAAAGCATGACTTACAGTAAAGAAATAAAGTACTGGTTTATCAGAAGAAAGCTCAATACGCATTCACAAATAATAAAGATGTAGCTAAATTCCACATTCCTCATTCAACAAAAGCACAAATTCAAGTGAATGAGTAAAAGTCGTAAACCTTTTCTGGATTAGCATTTATATAGGGCCTGATTTTGTAAAGGGCTGAGTCATTCCCTCCTATTGAAAAGCTAAGCCTACCACATAAAAGCTAACCTGTTAAATAATCTCGAAAGTAGGTGTCGTTGAGAATAAGGTATTTAAAACTACACCTTCACTCAGTGTTTTTTTCCACTTTAATTTACCTCTTCTCCCTCAGTTACGATGTGCTCAGTTTCAAGCCCGCAGGCAATTAAGAACTGCTGCTAGTGTTCAGTCTAGAAGTGCTGCTGGAAACATTCAAGGCTTGTTCTGCCCGAGTCTGCAGGCTTGTATTTCTTTTGAGGCAGGTAGAGATTGATGGATTAGGACTGTTAGTAGAGTTAAACTTTGGAATGAGGATTAGAGTTGTTGTTATGGAATAAAGAGGTGCAGAAGTAAGCCAATTACTTTCTTTTTGGTTTGTAAAGTGTAGACTGAACTCTAATCCCTCTGCTAGGGGATTACTACTGTCTTTGTGTATAAGCCCAGCTGGAAGTGGCTATTGGTTTTATGTGAAGCTTGAGAGTGTTATGTGCAGTTAGGGTTCTACAAAACCTAGTTTGGAAGCCAAATCTGAAAGTATCTTGGCTTTTAAAATGCTGGATATGTCAATATTGTTTGTTATAACTAAAACTGTAGGAACCCAAGGCCTCCAATACTCTGCAAATCTGCATAAACCCAACACCTTTTATAAGCTTTAAAAAAAAATCATAGGAATGCAGGCATCTACTAGAGCCTGCCACCACAGCCTGTAAGCATCCTGCCAACATGTTTACTCACTGCTGTAATGAACACATGCAAGATTAGAAAGTTTGTTTAACTATTACTGGAAACCATTTTCCATCACAGTCCTTTCAGCTGTTTTACAAATACTGCAGGAGGAAATTCTGCCTTTGGGCTCATACGCTTGGAACGCGTAATGGTGGTGCAGGAAGACTTAGCAGTGCTGAGCTGTAACCCCAGGGAGCACCTCATGCGAGTGCACTGTGGGTCACTGTGAGAGTAACATACAGGAACATCAAGTGACATGAGCAACATCAAGGGAAGTGAGACTGGCAGCCTATCCTGGTTCTCTTGTCAAGCGACGTCATGTAATGTGCTTCAGATTATGTTTGCCTGCGCTATGGCACAACTACGTTATAATTGCAAGCACCAAAGTAGGAACATGTGGACATGAGTGAGTTGGTATGGTCACACTGTAAATCAGAGGCAGAGGAGGAACTAGAACTTAGTGATGCAGAGAGCCAGTTTCTCAGCTCTATCAAATATGTATCCTGTAATTTCATACCCATGTATTGTTTCTTAGGGTAGTCAAGCATAAACTATTTAAGGCAGGGATTCCCTATGCATGTAATTGTATGTTATATAACGAGTGATGTGTCTAATTGTTACTGTAAAAAAAAAAAGTATAATAATAACAATTGCTATGATTTCTGCCTTGCCTAGTAGTGCATATTTTCCTTGAAGTAATCAGGGACTTGTTGCTAGGTAGTTAATATTTAAGGTACCTTAAATATTTTAATGTGTCTATGCCTGCTGTTTCTAGGCAGCAATATTTGTTTATGATATTGTTATACAACCCTTTCCACCTTACATCCTTTATTTAGTGTCATCTAATATATCCATACAGTTAAATTTCAGTCCTGATGCTTTTTTTTCACAGAGTAGCATATTGAAGTAACTAGTGTTAAGAATGATAAAATATCTCTGATGTAGAAGATTTATCCTTTGTCAGGATGCACTGCTAGCATTTTTTTTCTTTCTTTGTACAGTCTTCAAAACTTAATAAAATACTTAAATGAGGCCATTTAAAAGTTGGTAGTGCTTCTGTGCACTTTCAGCATCTATTGCAGATGCTTACATGTTTCAAAAGTACAAAATTCCAACGTTTTAAAGTAAATAATGTGATTTCAGTATTTTGGGTGGAGAGAAGCCCAGTTTGGATTGAATTATAGTTACCTTCATCTTTGTCCTCATGCTTCCAGGCATGTTCCATCTTATGAGTTGGCTTTATAGCTGGTATGCAGGCACACAGAAATTTTTATAAAAGTTTGAATTTAATGGCTGAGGATCAAGATAACCTTTAATTGGAGAGATAAATTAAGTTGAACTCCCAACTTTTGACCAAGTTCTCTAAATTGTTAAGAGAAATCTTCATATGCAAATCTGCTCTATCTCACTCTTTCCTAAGAGATAATAGGCCAAGAGAAAGAAAGCAAGGTTTCACGGTAGTTGGAAAGACGGCTGAGGAGAGCAGGAATGGAGATGAGACAAGGGTTCATCAGAAATAGTGACACTGAGGGAAGGTCCTGGGACCAACACCTACTGAAATGCTTAACTAGGGGTATGTGTTATCATTTCATCAATCCTTTAGAAGTAAAAAAATCTGTGTATTTTTGGCTGCTGGACAAGGCTGCCTTAGGTTTTCCTTGGTTTAATCTCAATTTTATTTAAATAAAATAGAAAAACTTGCATTGGGTTAAATGTTATGGCTCTTACTAACACATTTTATACTCTGAGTGGTGCATTGGAGAGGCAAGAGAGACTACTGGCACCTCTTATTCTTTGCCACAGATCTATATGGGCTGCAGTAAACATACATCATCTGCCTGCTAACGCTGTGGCAAACGCACAGGAGAATTATTCCAGACATTGCTCATCTCTGCGAATGGAAGGAGCTGAGCTTTCCTGACAAGACAGAAATGGATGGGAACTCAAAAGTTCACCAAATGATGAAAAGCAATAAATCAGGGCTTCAAATAATCCATGTAGGTGATTTTGCAAATCTAAACTGTTTGCTGTCAGGTGCCACAGAAATACAGTAAAGCCAGGGGAAGTTCCATAGCCCCTTCTTGCTAAATTCAGTGTATTTCTTTTACTGTTTTAAAACTAAGATAACCCCCCATTTTTTTTAATTGATTTTATATTTGTGAAGGCAGCTGAACAGCCCTGCAGAGAGATCCTCTATCCACTGTAGATACAATAGTAGTAACACTTCAAAATCTGTAACATTTTCTTGCCTGCTGACCTCATTCCTCAAAAAGGTAGCATTTCTCACTAGAACCTACTTATTTTCATGTCTGTTCAGTCTCCAGCCTTTTTACTGAGACTTCAAAAAATGTTACCAATTAGTGCAAATTCTAACAGTGATTTCTGTATTTGTTGTGGAACACGTCACAGAATACTGCACAGTCCTTGTATAGATGTCATATGTAAAGGACCAGAGATGAAGAACTCCATATTCCATGCTTAACTCTGAAATGTGAGGTATGTCTTTACAGATTGGTGCCCTTTGGCATTCTTTTCTGAAATATGCATGGCAAATGCACTTTTCTTTTTATAATCTGAAATTTAACCTGTGATCCTCTACTTCTGCTTCTTCTACAGTTTGCTGGTGCAGGGTCATATGGATACTGAAGGCTGGATCTCTTCCTTCCTTTCGTGCAGATTCCCAGCTTCTGGAGACAGCAGTGAAAATTCTGGTAGGCAAGAACTGAACTAGGCTCTAATTTTTACCCTCTTTATTTTTTGAAGTTGCTTATTTATAAATTCTGGAAAGGTATTTGACTGAGTATTGATACATTCCACTACTTTGTAACCAGCTTCTTGCCTGTCTAAAATAACTCTTGCTTCGGATTACATTGGCTGGCATACGATTACATTTGTATCTAGTATTACAAAGAGTGGACAGACCGTCTGCCTTCACAGGGTGGTTCACAAGAGTGTAGACTGATACCAGATAGAATACTGTGAAAGCATTGTTTGTCTAGAGCTAGGAAATCCAAATCATCCAGTATAAAAGGTTCTTTCTTTGCGCAGCAAGGCTAATATATCTTAGTGTCATCCATTTATCTTTAAGCAAATGCTTTATCTTAAGCAAAAAATAAACAGCCTAGTTCATTTGGACACTCCTACCCATGTAATAGAAGGTGAAAGTACCAATAAGGTTATTGTATCTATTGCCAAAATTATTGTGTTCATATTTCATTAATGACTATATATCCAGAAAAATTTGGATTTTGAGTCTTTATGTTTATGTTAAGGCTCCAGGAAATCATACTTTGTATGGTTAACTTAGGGCTTCAACCTGTCTTCTACAGCCAGCACTACTGAGCTCAGATTAGCTTTTTCTGAAGGCCTCCTTTACCCAAGTGGCCCAGAAGGACTGGATTTGTTTCTGTCAGAAAAACTATGTTATTGATCAATATTAGCTTTTGTAACAAAACCAAAGATTGATCTGATATTAAATGTTTACAGCTAATGATTTTAGTTTCGTAAGACACCTGCATTTCATTACTTGGACACAACAGGACCAAACACACAGAAGTTACTGCCCATAACTAGTCATTTACTCTCAGCCCATTTTACCCTCACGTGTGCGGAAGTCTTATTTAAGTTCATGATGCAGTGGTATCTTTTATTTGGTACCTGCATATTTAAAAAGATCAATACATGCACATCTAAGGAGGGAGATTGAAAACCAAGGAAAGTAAAATATTCTCATAAGCATACCTTGATTAAACTTTGTCCTCTTCAGCAGCTATATGCCAGCCATCAGAAGCTTTTTTATCTTTATTATTTCAACTATCATTTTAAAAAGTATAAAGTGCCATGTGATATCCTTACTGAGCATACTGTGACTAGGGCTTTCCTAGGCTGGCTTACATTGCTACCGGAGTGCAGGGGAATAACCTGCCTCTACAAACTGTGCTGTGATGCTTTCCTGCCTTCTGGGCGGAGCTTTGCTTGTACTCCTTTCCTTCCCCAACTTACCTGCAAACACAGCTGAGCTAACATGAAGTTGGAAATAAAACATATCCCAGATAAAGGGCTTGTACCTCCCACCAGAGAAAGGGAAGTATCTGACACCGGAGAGTGCCACAGTTTTGTCTCAGTATGCTCTTCAGAGCAATGTTTAAGTATCTGCTGCCCCTTCCTCAAGGTATGATTTGGCTGTATGTAAATAGTCAAAATGCTATATTTATAGGAAACACAATGCCTTGCTGCTGTGATAGTTCAAATATAGAGAACAGGCCACTACTGGCATTTAAAATATCACTAGCTGGACAAGATGGTGCAATCAGAAAATAGCCTAAGTTTTTACTGTGATTCTGTGTACAGGCTTTTCATATCCCTCTTATTACTTTTAAATGAATTGAAACAGTCTCTTTCACTGACTTGGGGATTGTTTGCTTCTTCAATAAATTAAATGCTTGACATTTACTCAAAATGAGCAACAGGCAACTTTATTTTTTTCCTGATGACAATCTTTGGGGTATTTTCATTTTTTAAAATGGATACTGCAAATGTAGTGTGTGTATTTGAACACATTGTATTCCACAGCACATTTGCCATTTGTTGTACATAGCTGTATTTGAAAAGTAATGCAATGTAATGTAACTCTTATCACTAGTATTAAAACCCTAATTACTTTCTACCTGAGTTTCAAAGCCAAGTTTCCAGTTAGTTACCCAGGGTCAAGCCACAGACCAGCTGGGACCATACTGCAGAAATGCAAGTTAATGAAGGCTCTTCTCCCTCTCCTCTGCCAGCTGCTACCCACTTCATTGGTACCAATGCAAGGAAGCAAGCAGGCTCCACAAAGAGTAGTAGGTCAGAAGCTTATGGGGACTGGGTGGAAATCTTCATCATCTGCTTCCTCCTTCACTACTCCCTCCTCCCAACCCACATCCAGAATTTGTAGCTATGCTGATGTGTCAAGACATATGCTGGACTGGGTGTAGCTCACTCTTGAACAACAGAGGAAACAGAGACTATGACTCAGAGGAACAGTCTCCCAGCTGTGCAGCTCCAGGGCAGCCAAATGTGCTTTCCCTTATTAGGCCAGATCATGAAACCTTGCTTGATTTCGATTGGTACCTAATTCTGCAGTAGCATCACTGACTTTAAAAGTTGATTATTAGAGTCCCACTTAGCAGAGTGCAACTCTACCTCTAGCTTTGCCTCTTTAAAAAAAGAAAACACAACAGTTTAATTAAATTTTACTCCACCTACTCTGACCAACATTGACTAGTGTAACATGAATCAGGCTCCATTAGCAGCAGAGGACATATTTTAAAAGGATAGCACCTGTTTAACTTCCTGTAAATGGTATGTTTTTGTGACTGTAATCTGAATTTCCACATTGCCATCTCAGCTAACGAGGTGGTTTTGATATGAATTAGTGTGCTACTAAGAAAAAATGGAAAAAGATAGGGCCTCACACATCCCACAGACCTTGCTTATAGCTTAATTGTAAGAATCCATAGCTGATTTTCCTCAATTTAGGTATTTTTGTTACATGACATCAGAGGCTATATCCTCAACTGAAATGTAATCCTGGAGGAGCAATGTGTCACCAAAATGAGTTCATACAAGAATTATGCAGGCAGATGAACTTTCACACCTCTTCTGCTAGAATGCCTACAATGCTGCTCCAAAAGCTAGAATAGCCAAATAGTTACAAGACATTGTGTATTCTTATATGGTAGTGTTGACTATCAAAATGAAACTAAAAGAAGCATCAACCTTCTACCTACAACTAAGCAGACAGTCCACTGTCCAATTGTTATTTCAAAACACTTGTTGCATTACAATTTACAGGCTATATTGTTATTTTAAAATAAAAAGTGTGACACTTCTAGATGACTACTCTCAGCCTGCCTCTTAAAACCAGGTTTTCAGATGGGTTTAAACATAATTACCAATCTAATCTCATGATTCACAGTGTAATTCAGTAAGTAATCAATTGCCTTGAGCAGCTATATTAAAAGTTTTCCTCCTATGCTCTAAACATATGCTATCAGGTAAAAAAGATCTGTTCATTTTACAAATACAACTCAAAGGTAACTTCTGGAGTTTGGTTAGAACTCCTTCCTCCCTTGCACTCATTCTGCACTGGTCTGACTTTGCTGCTTTCATTTTAGCTAGATGTAGCTGAAGTATGGTTCATGTCCCTTGCTTAAGTGCAAGTTGCTAATCACTTAGCATAACCACTAAGTATTGCTTAAATTGTTCACAAAATGAGAGGACTACCTCTTAATCATATTGGCTCTATGAATACAAGGTCTGTTAGGCCAGAAATTCAGTAGTTAAAAAAAAAAAAAAAGACTAATGACTTTGCAGAACAATTTAAGATGCTGTGACATAAATTTCTGTAAGACAACAGCAATCGATAGGGATTTCTTAATGTTATAAACAATTCTGTTAAATGGTGACTCCCACACCAGAGAGAAGGAAAAAAAAAGGGGGGGAAGTGCTAAGCCAAATTCTTTCCTCAATCCACGTATGTGATACAGCAATGACATTAAAAAGAAGCAAGTGAATGGATAAAGACACATTTTAGTCTTGGTGAGAAAGCAGCTGTCAGACTTTAACTATAATGGCATACCAAAAGAAACCTCCATGTTTAGAAGAGTATTTGAAACCAATTACTGCCCTTACATTTCCAGCTTATAAACCACAAGACTAAATTAGGCTTCTATATTATTTTATTTCCCTCTTAAAATATAGCATCGAAGTCCTGCACACATATAAATATCCCTACAGTTTCTTACACACTTTCTACCCATCATTAAAGTGCCCAACTGTGAACATTAAAAATGAAAACATTACTGTTAAGAGTGGCTATACTTATAGGACTGGTATTCTGACAATGCAGGCCACTGATTTTACAAAAATCACCTGCAAAAGAATACACCCTAAACAACACGCATCAATATTAACCCTGAATTATTTGTTTTGGTTTGTTTTTTTTTTTCCACTCAGCTGATCTAAAAGTGATTACGGTACAGGGTTTATTTTTGAAACATGTCTTTTACATAGTGTAAGAATAAAGGATAAATGCATTACTTTCTAACTCCCTCCTTCCCCCACAAAGTGTTTACTGTGTCCCAAGCTGCTATGTTGATTAAAAACCAGTTGAAAAGAGCTCTGGAAATGCATGCAACTTAAAATTCACCTAAACACACTTTAAGTTATAAAGTCTGAGAGATTTTAATTTCAGCACATGGCTACGGTTCAGTTGGATTATTAGATGTGTTTGTCGTGGTGGTGAGATTGGTAAACACTTCTTCCTTAGTTTCAGGCTGAGGTCTTTCCATTTTGGATTCCTCTTTAGCATCTTTATTACTGGTATCTCCCTTGCTCTTGACTACCACAGGCTCAATCTCCATGATTTCCTGTGGTGGCTTAGGCTCTGGCAAATTTGGCTGAAGTCCATCAACTTGAACAGGTTCTGGGACATCTTCTGCTTTCTGTTCAAGTCTTTCCAAAATGTTCTGGACCTTCCTTACACCATCTCTCCTGGCCTGGCGCACATCTGCACGACCCTCAGGGTCCACTGAGTCTAGGGCTAGCAACTCTTTGGTCAAATATTCTTCAATCATCAAGTATTTTTTGTCAGTTTTCTTGCCTTCAAAGGAGTCAACTGCCTGCTCAAGCATTTGTACTTTCTCCAGAATTGCCTCCACTTTCAAAACACCAGGATGCTTTTGAGGTTCTCCTGTTTCCATTGTCTTCGGTGTCGCAGCTTCTTCAGGAGGAGGCCTCTCCTGTGGAGGAACAATCTTAGCTGGGCAGGGAATCTTTTTATCAGCTTTCTCTGCCATGGCTGGAGGCTTCTGGGATGGTAGTTTAGGATCTGGTTCCTGGTGGGTGACCTGAATTGGGATACATTGTGATGGCACTTCAGCTTCAGGTGGTGGGACTGCCTTGTTTTCAGGTTTGATTTCAGGCGGTGGGGATGGTCTTGGTGGCTCTTGAGGTGGGACTTGTTGCTGAGAAACCTGGTGAGCAAGGCAAGTTTGTGTTGAGACACAGTGAACAATGCTCCTTATTTACTTCTGAAGAAAAAATAACCTAACATCCAATTTTCTGTACTTTTAAAAGTGCAATTTTTGCACATGCCAGACAATCTTTCCTGTGCATTGCTGAGTTTTACCATTTTAAAATTTAAAAAAAAAAAAGCACTGTGCTGAAGAGTTCAGTTATTGTTTTCAAGCTATTGCAGATTACAAGCACCAATTGACTCAAAAGACATTAAACTTCCACCCACCACACCCTGCCCGTGCTCACCAAGATCAGCCCTACAAGCAGTTTTATAAGACAGGACCTTAGAACAAAGCCCTCACCTGACATAAGTCAGTAAGATTTGTTGCAGCCAGCTGGCTGCAGCAGTGTCAAGATTTCATCCTCAGTGTGTCACTAACTGAGAGCTGGTGTTTCTTGAAAAGCTAACTACTTGCTGGGTTTGAATCACATTTTAAGTTATTCTCATCCCATTCCCATTTTCAAGACACTCCGGTTTTTTGCTAGTGCTTATTTTTACTGATTTTATCTTTAGAGTACTTACATGCAGAGGTTACTATGTCAATTTTATTACCCTGTAGCGATTAGAGACAATGCCTAGGATTACTACAGATCTAAGTCCTCAAATCAGAAATCTCTTGAAATTTGAGATTAGTTTTGAAATCATAGCAGAAAACTGGAAGTCATGAGATCTGTATTTTCCTTACCCTGCCACCCCCTTATCTGTGCACATATAAAATGATTTTGGAAAGGTACTAGATCAGCTCTCATGGATTTAGATGGCTGAAGTGAAATACCTAATTTTGTATTTAAACCAAATAAGTAAATGGCCTGCACTGACAATCTGTTACTGCTTTACCCATTATACATAAAATTTTGTTAGGGAGCTCAAATTCTCACCCATAAAAATCAATTAGCATTATAACCTAGAATATGTCATTAAATCTTAAGTCTTCCTTGTTTTGTCCTAGCACCTGGGTTTTCAAAAATACTAACCTAATTCTGCTCCTGTCATTTTCAATGGGAAATCTCTCCAGAGAGGAAATGAAGGCTTGTTTTTATACATACCCCCTTCCACACGCTCACAGTTGTCAAGTTCCCAGTAGTCTTTAAATGTAGTTTTACTAAGAATTTTAACATGGAAAAAATGTTCAATGAGCAACATGTTCTATGAGCAAGAGCATGCTTCATGTAGGAAGAATAACAAGCTCTAAGACCAGATTTTTCTGATCCTCTTTCTTCATAACTGAAATTAATTTGTGCATCTGATGCTATCCTAAATGGTTCTGAGACATCAGTGAGGTGTATTTACATAGATGCCACAAATCCCAGACCTGATTTTCTTCTCACAAACATAATGCAACATTAGTGACCTCAGTATAATTACACCAAATTATACTCTGACGAGAGGAAAATCAAATCGTGTGTTAAATCGTATTTCAGTGATCCAAAGACTCCACAATCCTGATAGGTGGAAAGGCAACTTGCTGCTAGTATTATCTCAGTATCTCCCAGTTTGTTTAAATCCAGAAATGGAGACTGCTTTACATGCTTTCACGTACCTGTTAGTACAAGCTAATTTTTCAGCTCTAACCACACTGAACAAAATATCTGGCAGGTAATTCCTTTTGCCGTTCTACATACCTGGGGTCTGTCTACAACTGTCTGCACTCTGATGGGAGCTGGGGGCTGCATCTGGGTGGTAACTCTGGCCGGTGAACTTTCACGGCTCGATGAGCCTCTCTGAGACACTCTGAAGGGAGACTGTGCTCGTGTTGTCTTAGGCTCCCTCTCATCTGGTTGAATTCTGTGGAACACTGGTTGGTGGGCTTGGTATTCACTCTGCTGGGCAGGGTAATGTGTCTTCTGTGCCTGATGGTAGACTTGCGTTGGTTGCCGTTGGATATTTTCATGGATCACAGGAATTGGAATATAACCACGAGGAAGCTGATGGCCTCCTGTGTTCGGTCTGCCAGAGGACTGAGGGGAAACCGTTGGAGAATCAGAAGCTCCAGGAGATTGAGGCTGCCATGAAAACAAAATCCATTATTAAATTTTAACCATTCTGTGCTCACAGTACTTTTCATTTCCAAAGAAAAAACAAGGAGATGGTCATAGAAACCAAACTCGTATTTCCGTAATGCACGGGATCCACTTCCTTGT
Organism: Pandion haliaetus; assembly: GCA_013401275.1. Taxonomy (NCBI): domain Eukaryota; kingdom Metazoa; phylum Chordata; class Aves; order Accipitriformes; family Pandionidae; genus Pandion; species Pandion haliaetus. Next base: position 35,731 of record VYZV01004282.1, on the reverse strand, counting down.
TTTTTTGGCCAAGGGCCTCACTAGACAAACCACAGAAGTTGTGAGAGCATCATTATAGCAAGTAGAAACCTGAGCTACAGCATTCCCAGCCCTCAAACAAGCAGGGAGTGGATGCTCAGTCAGAATGTTTGCTGCTTTTGCATAGCTGTTCCTGTCTAAACCTGTTAAATTTGAGGTAAAATAAAGTTAGGCAAACAAATTATATGGTGGAGACAAACAAACCCCCAACAGAGGCACACATTTAGATTTCTGATCCTGGTCACACCAACAAGTTTTGTTTGGTTTGGTTTTTAAATCAGGTAATTGATTCGGTAGCAGGCTATGGCAATACACATACGGCTAATGCCCCCTTTTCTCCTCCTAAGACCTTCTAACATCTTAGCCCCTTGGCACCAGCAGCGAGAGCTGCCTAGCTTAGACCTGCTGTTAGCAGAAGCAAGCACCGGACTCGCTGCAGAATCCAGTTCCCAGTGTGTTCCAGGTTGTAGGGCTATAGTTTGGGGAAAGGCAGTTTGTTTGCTCACAGCTCCCTCACACCTCCTGCTATGCCAATTCATCACCTCACCTAGTTTGCACCAACTCCAGAAGCTGTCAGGCTATTCTCTGACCAGTTTCACTCAGTAAGAGGGAGAAAAATGATTTCCTGATGGGTTTGTTACATAGCTTAGTGAAAGGCCAGGTCAGACTGGAGCTGGCAGAGGAGAGGGCAGGACAATATAGCCAAAAGACAAGAGAAGGGCAGGCAAGGCAGGAGAGGAAGGGGAGCAAGACCCCTCTTTTGGTGCTGGTGAACTGCTCAGCTGCCCATGAAACAGCAACCTTAAATAAAAAAGTAAATGCTAGTTTGTATTATGGTACCCATCGCTGCCACTACTGGTGGCCTTGTTGACATAGGGTTTAAAGACACAATCACAGGCTCTGGTCAGTTGATACCCACACTGCACTGCCTAAGTTTGTAACAGCAAGTTCTGAGGTCCTCAGTAGTTACCTCAGAGGACTTCATTCAGTAAGAGGCACAGAAGACATGTTCCTGAAGCCACTCTGTGTACAAACAAAGCTGTACAGTGTTGGGAGACAGAAAAGCTGAGCCCCTTGTCCTGGTACTGCATGGACAAGGCATTGTTAGTCAAGACAGCTGAGAAGCCTGCTAACAGAATTTTAATTATGTTGTTCAGACTCTGAACAGGTTTCAGAGAAAAAGCCACCACTACTGAATTACAGACCTGATGATTTATTTTCAGCTTGGTGAAGGCTGAATTTCCTGCTCATCTTATTTGAATAAAAATGAGGTTGATAACTCCATATATTACAATACCAATTCTTCTAATTCTCTAGAGAGAAAAGGCAAACCAAAATCCCACCTTCTGAAACACAAAGCAAGCAGGGTGACTTTTTTTTTTTAAAGAAATTCATAGTTTGAAAGTATTTTAACATACCACTGAATGACAAAAACACTTTACAATTCACCCTTAAAGCTGTATATATGTAAATCTATACAGTTAACACAACTGAAGTATTGACTTGGAAGGCAAAGATCACAGCAGTACAACTTTTAAAATGGCCTGGGCTGTTAACTAACTGGCCACTTTATTTCTTTTCTCTCCCACTGTGTTCACTTCAGTTTCTGACTCATGGTGCAGAACACAAGAGACTTGGCTGTACCCTCTGCTTCTGGGGGAACCAGTATAAACCCTAAAATAATCCTCCCCCACTGCAGGACCTGCACAGCTCAGAGGCTGCCTTCCTGCAGAAGCCATTTACATGCATTTGTTTCTGCAGAATCATTCCAGAATGAAAGCAGGCAATGCTAAAAACATTACGTATTTATGCTGCCATGACTGTGCACTTTTGCATTTTAATACTCTGGAAGTATTGGGAAAATGTAATCCTGTGGCAAGTTCAGCTTTCTGAAGGATAAACTACCCGTGTGACATTCAGGTCAAATGCTGCGATGACCAATGCAACACACCCCAGCAATACCGACAAGTTACCTCGGGTCCGTGTGTGGCCGGCGCTTGGGCTGCTGCAGCTGCCGTTGTCTGTCCACATTGTTTATCTGTCTGAGAAGCCTCCGTCGGTCCCCTTGGAGGGGACTCAGGGCCGGCATAGGCCCCCCTTAGAGGTGGCTGTGCCTGCACCGCGGTAGGCACAGCTTCTGTCTTGTATCGCTGCACACCAGGCTGCGGAGCAGAAAAGCACGGGTGCTGCTGTCTGCCATCGATGCCCTCGTGGATGACAGGAATAGGGATATAGCCAGCCCGGAGCTTGGGGTATCCCATGTTTCCTTCTCTTGCTTGTGGCTGCTTGGGGCTATCACGAGATGGACCATTTGCTGATGACTGGCCTTCCTAGAAGTTAAAAAAACACCACATGCACTCACTGGTAACTCAGCTCAATACACCTGGGGAGAAAAAGCTGCCCTACAGGTCTGTCCTAAAAGCAGTATCAGCTGTGTATCAGTTCAGACCCTCTTGGGTTCATGCAGGGCAGCTAATAGCAGGTGTTAACACTCCAGATCTGCAGGCAAGAGAAGAGAGTAAGCTAAAAAAATCTGCTTATGTACGAGTCTTTCACCCTCACTTCTCATAAATACCAACTTAAGGCTTTAAAATACCTGTCTAATTACAACAGGGTTTCTTATAGCCACCAGCCCACTCCCCTCAGATGGAGCTCCTCCAATTCAAACAAGTGCCTGTGGGACAGGAGACATTTCCTTAGCACCTCTCAGAACCCACCCAGTGCTATAGATAACATCTGACAAAAAACTTTCAGGGAAGCCTGGTGCCATGAGAAGCACAAGGTTTGCTGGTGGAGTTCTTCCCACCTGCTACCTAAAGAGTTACTAATGCCACATACTGAGTGGTATATTCACTTTCACCTATGGAAGGATCCAGTTCAGTAAATATTGGAGGAGATGGGGAGGGGCAACAGGATAGCATAACGATGAGGAAAACACTGAAAAGCTAGATAAAATAAATCCCTACATTGTCTGAGTATGCTTACTGCACAATGTCAAAGCTCTGGCAAGGGTGGAAGTGGTTTGTACTAAGAGCCCTCACAAGTCCTCTGGTAAGTTCTTCCTGCATCGGTCGTTCTATTTTGAGGCCCTGCGAGGGCCAAGTTCCAGATGTATCTCTAAGTCAGATCATATAACAAGCACCTCTGTCATTCAGAGGGTAATGTCATTATTCAGTAAGAGGAGAATTTAATAAGGGGACATATGGTGCAAGTGTTGGAAACCCTATTTTTAAAGGGGTGTTTAAGCTGCAAAAATATTTAATGTCACTTCTGTACACATTAATATACTAATTCATTAAGAATTAACTATTCTACCAACCAGATTTTGATTGTTCTTCCTATATGACAGTATCCCCTTAAAAAGTAATTTCTGAGGATTCCTGTGAGCAACAATACTGCAGAGAATAAAGGCTATTATTTAGGTAAGGTAATAAAATAAAGATAACAAGTACCAAAAGGAGCAAGTTCAAAGTCAGAAGCCCTGATGTTGCACTTCCTTTTACGCATTAAAAAAGCCTTCACAAAGGAAAAATTCTGAAAGAGGCATAGAGGAGAGCCAGGCCTAGAAAGTTCGCACAGAGAAGTAATTTGAAGTTGGCTTTTCCAGTTGCAGAACAAGGATGATCTCATGCCAGGGTCTGCACTGGGATCTACGGGTGACAGATGAGTCACTTTAAATTCACCATACCGGGAAGCCACACTCCTCTGCTGAACACAGGCCGTCTAGGGGCTTCAGGACCCTGAGGGCCAGCAAGCATTTGCCAGTTCACCTTCTACCAGCATAACCCTGAATCTGCAGCACTCCCGGCAGCCATCTCTCCTGGGACCTGGATGGACGCGCAGTTACGCCAGCAAACTGCGTTCACTGGAAAATAAATTTGAGGTGTGCTCAGCTAGCAACAATGTGAGGCTGCGTCAGAGCCAAATGTCTGCCAGGCGAGCGGAGCCGACCAGGCTGCCGGGCAGGGAGGGAAACCAATGATTTGACAGTCGGAAGAAGCACCTTGCCATTCCAAGCTGACTCGATGCATTCTGCACCCAGCATGCACCCACTGCTCACACAGTCTCCCTGACACGGAGGGAGCAGGCTGCGGGTGCAACCGGAGAGTTCACAGCCAGCCACCCCACCTACAGGCACAGCTCCCACGGCTATAAAAAGGAGATTCACTCACTTCCAGCATTGTCAGACTCCCTGCGGGAAGGGTCAGTGCTGGGGACAGTTTAGGAGCTGGGTGGGCCAGCAGCACCTACAGATACCCTGACATGAGAAGGCTCTCCACCACATGTGCTCCACTCCACCCGAGCGTACAACAGATCTGCCCTAAGGGATTAGTTGCCAGCTCCTCTCCCTCGGCATTTTAGGGGTCTGCAATGTTTTGAACTGCTCCATTTGGGGATAAGACCTTCAATCTTCTGGAGTAATCCGCAACAATAAATCATTGCCAAGGCTTCAACATGGACAGTGTCCTACTCCCCTCACCCTCCATGAACCCCCTCCGAGGAGTCTGACCATGGGCTTCCCCTCCCTTGTCTTCATTTTCAGACCCTTGAAGCTGCCCTTGTTTTGAACTGTTTTAGCAATCTGAGAAATCTGCCTCTGCAACTTAAGCCCTGGTAAGAAATGCTAAAGAAGCAGCCCAAAACCAAAGAAAAATCAGGTTGCACAGCTTTTTCAGACCACTCAGTTTGTATCTTAAGTGAAACTTCTAGCAAGTTTAATGCTTTCTTTTTTTTTTAATGGAAACACTGGACCCTCTTGAAGAACCACAGCATAAACTATACTCTCATAATTTGTCATTTATTCTTACAGCTTCAGACAACCTGTGCTGCTCCCGTGGAAAGTTAGTATTTCAAGTTTGTCCTTTGTTCCAAACTTTTTTTCCCCTGTAGTCAGGTCTGCTAACCACAGAGGAATTTTTGTGTGTGCATGTGCATCTCTCAACGGTGCAGTCATACTGGAGCAGTCCTCAGTAAAGGAACAAATGCAGCATCCCTGGGTTTTTTTCCCTACCATCAGTAACTCTGAGGCAGAGAGATCAGATTTAGGAAAAGTGCTCTCATCATAACTGCTCTTCCTGATCCACATTGTTCTCTTCAATTAATATTTAACTCTATAAACAGTTGCTTATGTTAGCCAGTTTGTAACACCACATCCTCAACATTCCTTCTTCTTTCCTATCCCCTTTCTTCCCACTGTTTCATATGTCCATGAACATGCACAATCCATGTACTTTGAAACACCCTGCACCAAGGAACAACACTACAGGACCATGACCCAACACTAAAGAGGGAGGCCTTGGCGTCAGGTAGATGGCTGCAAGTGGTTTGTGGGGTTTTTTTTAGTGAGAATCCAGCACAACAGCAAGTGCATGCAGATTCCAATACCCCCATCGTCAGGCTTTTGGCTAAAGCAGTTCTGTTTTGTGCAAGGGAGCCTGTGTTTCCAGCCTAGACAAACAGGTTCTGGAAGACTTCAGGAGAAGCTCAGGTGTGCCTGGGGACACTGTGGCAAGGGGGGAGGAATGGAATTAAGCTCTGAAAAACTCTTATGGTTAACACTACGGAGAAGAGATTCATGGATTCCCTCTGAACGCTTTCCTAAATTCCTAAATTTCACAGGATAGCCAGCCAGGAAACCAAAATCTGCCATTTTTTGTTTTATTTGCCTTCTATCAAATACAGTTCTTGGTCATTACAGTAACAAACATGTTCTCTGAAAAAGCCCAGAGCTCACATTTAACACAAGTCTGCACAAAGAGATATGACCAAAAAATGAATGACAAGCATTAGTCCATCATCCTTCCCAGTTCAAGTATAAAAAACAAGAACCCAACTCAGATTTCTGCAGTAAAAAAAAGCTTCAATAAGTTTCTCCTGCCCTCACCCAAAGAAACAAGACGTTCTTTGACAATAAAATTGAGAGTAATTATAAGAATATTGATGAATTTTCCTGTAATTAGCAGGGCTGACAATCAGCACTGCAGGAATCCCAGCTGTGATCACATGCTTATTTCAAATTTAAGAGACAGAATCCCCAAAAAGAAGGGAGCACAAACGTGCTAAAAACTCCCTCAAGCAGCTCAGAAACTTTAACAACAGTCCTGGCCTACACTTCAGGAACACCACCAGAAACTCAGACCTGATCCACCATTTCAGAAGGCACCAAGCAAGTGTAAAGGAGTCATCATTGCCCAACGAGAGAAAAAAAATGCACTGTTGTTTTGAACAAGCTGCGAGTGGGACAACCGAGCCATGCTGGGAGATCTGCTCAGGAGGAATGACAGCACTCCCACCTCTCCGGACGAGGACATGTGTTTCTGTTGTGAGGCCATCACCATGATAAATAAAGGTGCAGCCAGCACAAGTTGTGCAACTGGAAAAAACACTTCATACCCCCACATCCTACTGTTGGCTTCCCATGGGAAGGGTACTGTCAGGAGTGACACTAAAATCCTCAAACTTGCTCAGATTTTAAGCGAGTTCTGACACCACGTACCATTGGAATGAAAAAAGTGACAGCAAGATAAAACATAACCTTGCAACAAAACTCCCAGTATAGCTGTACTATCTATCCGGAGTGAATAATGGCGTAACTCCTAATGTGACCCAGTGACTGGTCAAGTGTTATGCCAGACTGAAACACAGAAACCTGCAAACTCAGTCACAGCTGATGCTAGCAAATTGCCGTTGGAGTCATCCAGATGGCTGTACCAATAGAATTAAATTTGTCAAAGTATTCTGTATGCATGCTAGATTATTTGAATAGCAGTATCAAACTTGCAATCCCCCTTTTGAGACTGCTTGCGTAATACACTTTTCATTCTTCTTATACTAAAATGGTCTACAGAAAGAGAAGTTAAAAAGCAAGTTTTGCTGCCATCACAGTCTTGCATTTTTCTTGACCTGTACTGATATTTGTAGTACAGTAAATTTGAGTTCTCTAAAGCATGCACATATTATATACACATAGCACCCCTGTAGCTCTTGCAGAGCAGCAGTGCAAATATTTAAATTGTACTTCTTTGTAAATATTATCTAGCAAAGGAACACAAATTTTATGAACATTACCAAGAGATGAAATATCTCTTTCTGTATGCAAACAGAAGGTCTACCAACTTCAGTTTGGTTCTGAACTTTTAAGCTGCTGCTGTAAAGAGGATCATGCAAATAAAAGTATTTTGGTTGCCCAAATGACTGAGAAAATGCCAATATCTGACAAAATCTGACTTGAGAGCACACCTCCCATGATTTTAAGCCCAAATCCTATATATTTAGGAAGAAGGGAGTAGTACAATCCTGTTCTTTCACAACAGAATACAACAATATAACTGAGTGACTGAGATACAACAACTAAGTTATCTTTGCACATATACTCAAATCTATTTTTAATCAGAAATTGCCATGAATAACCAAAGCCAGTAGTACCTAATATTCAAATCTAAGAACGCTGTACCAATTATATTTATTAAAAAAAAATATATAGCATTTTATCTAGGGAAAGGCAAAACTTTCACCATTAGAATTAGATTCCATACCTGCTTGTATTTTAATTTTGGCCAGACCTTTTTTTTTTTTGTTCTCCTCTATTACACTAACTAGACAAATCAAAACTACTACACTAGCTTTGCTACTGATAGAGATCAGCATATCCAAGTATTTCATGTAACTTGACTAAAGTACTAAAAAGTTTCTCAACAGTGCTTTGTGTTAAAGCATATTAATAGTACATTACCATAAAGTATGTTTCATTAATACTTCCCAGAGTAGTATACAAGTGGGAAGATGGAGAGTGATTTGCTCCCAGTGCTGACCTCTGACTTCCTACTGCATGCTTCAGCCACTAAAGATTTTTACGTTCTCACTCTTTTACTCACAATTTGTGCTTAAAAATATACACTGAGCACATGGGCATTTGAGCAAGATATCATTAGCTAATGACTGAAGAAAACCATGAATAAGCTTAGTCGCATGAGCTGTCTCTGTAGAGCTTTGTGTCGGTCACATCATGTAACCCATTTATACACCAAGGTGCTTTTGATGTTTTACTTGTCAAATGCTGAGTTTTATTTCCCGACGTACACATGTGTAGGCAAATAGGCCTTTTGTTCTCTCTTGTAATTATGATGTTGTATTATGCAAGTATTACATTAACATATGCTCTAACTGATGAAGAGCAATGGTGTCATTAGAAATAAATAAACAGTATTAAAGATTGAAGAAGAAATGGAGTCCTAAGCTTTCCAGAACACAGAGCCTTATTGGAGCAAATCTGTTAGCTATCTTGCAGACCAATCTTGTTTCAGGAACTAAAACTGTTCTTTTTTGATCACTAATATGATTTTTTTCTTGGGCTAAAATGCCTTAGCTCAGACATGACAACACTTGCCCTTTATGCCCAGAAAGTATCCGATGGGCCAAACTGAACATGTTCAAAGTAGCAATGACTGCTAGCAAGAGCCGAGCACTCTTAGGAGAGAGCTGCTATCACCGCCCATCCTGTCAGCTTTAATGGTCGGGGTTAAAGAAAAGCCCTTTAGAGCACTAACAGAAATATCCTTGTCAGGGGTGATGAGAATGACACGCTTTATTCAGTTATTTCTGGTCACTGCCTGCTCACCTAAGAAGCAAGTGGTCAACCTGTTGCTTTCCTGCTATTAGCTGTGAGCCAGAAATTTGGAACATGGAAGAAAATACAAGCCTCAAGAATGAGCACAAGGACAACAAAAAGGACAGTGAGAAGCTAACAACTGAAGTCAGCTATGAATTTCACAGGTTATAGTCAGGGTCTACATTTTCATCTAAATTTCATTTTGCACACAGCAGTTTTCTGACTTCACTTCCTTAACGATTTTCCAACAGTATAAAAACACTTGCTACACTGCACCCTATTTATCAATTATAAGGCTTTGCCATCAGCCATAAAAATGTACTTTTGTGCTACCTGACCTACCGGACGATGTTAGACAAGTCGCTTCACCACCCCATGTCTCACTTTCCCACCTGTAAAACCAAGAAGGAAAA
>VYZV01004282.1:4903-21310 GCA_013401275.1 Pandion haliaetus | reverse complement strand
GGGCGGCACCGGGCGCGGACCCGGCTGCCTTTGCAGGAGCGGCAGCTCGCCGGCTCTGCGGGGCCGCGCTCGGTGCGGGCTCCGGGAACGCGCGTCGGAAGGTGAATGTACAACACGGAGCTGCTTTAGTGCTCTGGCCGGTCCCTGCTCAGCTCCAGGTCTGGTACCTCGGAGCCTGCGATCGCCCCTTAACTCCTTCCGACTGCCCCGCGTAGCGAGCGAAAGCCAAGAGCTCCTCCCAAAAGCTCCTTGCCCCCGACTGGCAATTTGAGGCTAAAGTTGACAAATAACAAAAACAACGTTTCTTCCCGAACAAGGGTGCGAGCGGGCATTGTTCGCCAGATCCAACTGGCTTGAACCTTCTCAGCTCTTTGCAAATACCTGTCTCGGTCCTCAGTTTCACTTAGAAATACATCTGAAGACAAAGAATGTGTCTGTGAGCTTTAAAATCGCCTCTTTCTCCCTGGGTGCTGTTATCAGCATGTCACACACTCAGTGTTTAGCTGGAGGTAACTGTACTTCACAATTACACCACTCGTAGTCATCTGACAGTCACAGGAACAGCCACAGATGCCTGTTGATAGTTAAGTACGAGAGCAAATGCACAGTGTCCCTCAAATGCAGACGTTACCTGCTGCAAAACGACTTGCTTCAAGGAATTCCAGGTATGCATTCCTCATAGATGCTCACTACCAAAGTATCTCTTACTTCAGAATAACCTGCCTGTTCGCACCTCTGGGGACAGTCAGGATCTCCTCCTGCTAGGGGCAGGATCGAAGATCTCTCAATACAGCTTGACACTGATAGTCATTCATCTTTTGACAGAGCGGGTTTTGTTTATCACGCTGACAAACCGAACAATTGCTCAAACTTTCTCCTTCAGTCCTGCAGCTCTTCCATCCTGCACATCCCTCACCTTCAGAACCACACTGTCGTCCATCACGGACCCGGTTTTCTGTCCTCATTGTGGTGTGCCTGTGACTCGTAACTATTGTAAACGGATCGGTTTTTTCCCACAGCTTTTACTTTCAGATGTCTGTATCATCATCACCATTACTGACCTACCTATTTCCTACAGCAACGAGGCACACACCTGGCACATCTCACAGTCAGTCCTGGACTGTGGTGCCTGTCCCTGGACATAGCTCCTACTGCTGCTACCTCTCACGCTCTCTCGGTGACCTAAGACCTCCGCTACTGTCAGCAGTTGCCTCAAAAGATGTAAGAGCAGAGATTTATTCTGCTTCCAATCTGTAGAGATCTGCAGAGGAATTTCACTCTCTCTCGTAACAGAAAGGCATGCTCAGACCATATGTTCTCTGTAGCATATGCCAGAGTCTTTGCCAAATCAACAAAAGCAGCTGATTCAGACACAGGGGACACAGATGTTAAAAGGTCTTGCAGGAAAATTACTCTTGTAAGTTGAGGAAGTGATACAGATGGGGTTTGTAGCTGCAGCTGACAGCTAACCATATACTCAGCAGAGGTAATGAATAAGGTCAGCAAGTAGATGAAAAAATAATAAAAGAAAAATTCAAAGGGGTATCTAACAGGCTTAAGTTAGGTATTTTTTGTGAGGGCACTCCCCGCTAAGAAACAGGGGGGATTCTATTTCACAGAAATTAGCATGGGCTACTGGTTCAGGATTCACTTGAGCTGCTACAGGAAAGAAACCCATGGCTGGACAAGCATCCAGCTGGACAAAGAGCAGTCTGGGCTGAGAAGGAAAAGCATTTTAGTGATTGAATTTAGTTGGCTACACCTCATGCTTTTTCTGTTAATTAAATTGTCTCCCTTGTCAGGTAGGTTTTAGCCTGGTTTCTTGTGAAGGTGAAAGGAATCCCAGCTAGGTAGGTTACATGGGATAGCAGTACAGGGATTCACTTTTTGTTCTCTTGTACCGTGCTGTCACTGGGCCGTAACTGCAACCCTGAGGCAATATGGCTTCTAGTTTATATTGTCATTAGCCATATTTCAGATCAGAATGATTTATGGAAATGTTCATGTAAGGAACACTGCCAAGCAAAAATCTTGGGTTCAGGAAAATTTGTTATTAAGATAAGTAGGTCTCTGTAGTGTCTGACTAATCTCAGATGAGACTCCAGGCTCAAGGTCTATATATTCCATTTCAGAAGGGAAAACAATCAAGAAGCATTTGCTATTTTTTGTCTTCTTCATATGGGTGCAAACACGGCACTCCTGACTTCTCCAGGTGCCTATCTGCACAGTGCTTTGCACACCCAGGAGTCTAAGCATTTGCTCCAGGGTGTTCCAATACAACTAGAAACTGTGTAATTGTAGTTACCCAGCGTTAATAAATTCTACAGGGTCTTCATGTGTTTCTTTGTCTTGAAAATGGGCTGATTCTAGGTAAAGCAGCTAGAAAATTATTAGGCTTGTATGCACGACTGGATTTCCAAGGAATAACCCAGGACCCCAAATCAAAGCAAAGCGATTCCTTCCTCAAGCCATCACTTGCATCATTTCTCAATTTTGACCTCAGAACTGCAGAGAGAATTGGCCTCACCTTCTGAGTTATACGATGGCCTGGGGTTACTTGAGTCCGTAGGTACGGCTACGTTCCAGAAACCTCAGGACAGCGTATTAGCTAGGCAGAGTATGGACCACCCTGGGGAGTCACTGCATGCTGCCGCATCTCCCTTGGTGGACGGATCAGGAAATGTCTGCAGAGGTGATCTGCTTCATCTAGGGTTCACACGAGGTCTCTGGTTACAGATCTGTCCAAGATGGTCAGGCATATTACTGTGGCCTGTCCTGCTGCAGAGAGCTCCCTCCTAGATGCTCTAGCTCAGATTGTCCAAAGCAGCACTGTTGTAACAATATAATTGTTATTCGCTGTATAAACAAGAAGATATCTCTGGTGTGTCAGGAAACAACATGTCTTGCAGTAAGCTCTAATAGGCTTTCTGCCTCCTGAATACCTGTGGCAGTTTAGCAGATCACATGAACAGAAAAGGCACTGTTAATCAGGACTGTGAGTTAAAACATTTGTTCTGGATCAGGCATTGTAGAAAGCTGTTATTGATGAACCTGTGGGTAAGTGATGCATATGGCATGTGTCTAGTGCTGTATTTCTAAGCAGGCATCAGTCCAAGTTCTCTGCTGGATGCATTTAAGATTGAGTCATATGAAAGCTCTGTTAATAAATGCAGCAAGCACACAGAGTTTCTCAATCTTCAGCTTCGAGAGACATGATGAATTTGGCCAGCATGATTTCCATCACCTGGTGTTTCACCCAAACCCAGAGTATCAATACTAATGGCCCAGAACTTCACTGGTTGCATTTTGAATATCCTGCTCCAGGTGTACGAACCATTTCAGCTAAAAGCCAACAGGTCTCAGCTAAGGATTCTCTGCTAACTGTAACCAGAGGTGTGCAGATGTTTGGCTTCATGCTTTGTTCAGAATTGTGGACTTGTTTGTATCAACAGTACAAAAAAAGAGCCACTGATAGAATTGGGCCCCATATTTCAGAAAATCAAAGATGCAAAGTGACTGACAATCTTGCTCTAATCTGCCACTTACGCTACGGACCACTTTTGACTTGATTTTCAGTGTTTGCTACATAATTTAGTGTAACTGGCAATGAAGTAGATAGCCATCCACAAATGGTCTGGTCTCATACTGGCTGCTGTACAGGTGCAGACCTTGTATGGTTTATAAAGCCTGATCATGTCATCTGCTTCTTGGAGTTACAGTAATAATATGTAAATTATTTTATAGATAAATATAGTTCCTATGAACTGTAATAGAAAATGCAAAACGTCAATGAGAAAACAGAGTGCTAAGTGTACTGTCTGAATGGAGAAAAGCTTTTTTAAACGTACCTGTTGCAATCACAGTGCAACTACACTAATCTGGGTGTTCACAAAGCACATATTCAGATTTCCAAATCTCAAATTTTATGAACCTGAAAAAGACTCCAGAAGCTAATTCCAGTACAATTTTTTTTTTTTTCCTTTTGCCTTTTTATTTCCACCTGGAATGCAACCTGCCTTAAATCAGGAAGCGAATCTGGCTGTCAACACAGCGAAAACAGCTTTAATTTCTCTGATCTGTATGCAGAGAAAGCAAAATTAAATCCAGAACATAGACAGCAGAAGACAACTTGGATTTTTAGAGCTCCTCATTTTCCTAATATGCTACGAATGGCATATGTAAGCTAAATTAATATTTACAAAATAGGCGTTGTTGGTTTGACCGTTCCCTGTTCTTCCTGAGTCAGTCAGAAGCCTAAGGAGACAGGTCTTTGGTGTAAGAGCTGTCTAGGTCTAGCCAGGGAGCAGGATAACCTTGCCTTACTTCATTAGAAATCAGGAGAATGACTCAAAGAGTCCATCTCAGCCGGCTTTTTTAATTGCTGCAGTGGTCATTACCCATTAGTACTTACAGGCCTCCACCTAGTGGATAAACTGCTCTTCTGTACTCCGGGCTGCAATGACCCAAAGGTACCTTGGGACATCTGGGTTACTTTTTCAAGGTTTACTGGCAAATCTCGTTCCAAAAGAGAACCATTTCCAGAGCTGAGTGTGCCCAATAGCAGGCACGGTACAGAGGCTGGGAAAAACAACTGAAAAGGGAACTTGAAAACCCTCTTTCATGAGTAAATTGATCCTTTTTTAAGCAGTAGCAGAATATGGCACATTGGGAGGCAGAAGTATATCTCCAGTTTCTGTGGGTACTGGCAACTGATTTAATGATATCCGCGCTCTGTCCCTAATCATCCCTTCAAAATATTTTTACTCCCTTGAATTGAAGAAGTGGATGCACAGCTTATAGCATCTCTGCCTCTCTCCCTGGCGCACGGGAGTCTCAAAGGAGGCAGCAGACTAAGAGGGAAGAGAAAAAAATGCATGTCCTTTAGTCTGTGCTCCTTCTGGCTCTCCTTCTTGGAGCAGCATCTGCCTGGGAATTCAGCTTTGGAAGTACTAGCATTTCCTAGCCATACAAAGAGCTCTTTGGGTCCCTGCCAGGAATGCAAACCCTCCACTTTGAGGAGTGTAGTTGGCTGCTCAAGGCTGGCTTACTGATAAGAGCAGTTGAGAGAGTTGGAAGAAGCATCAGTGCCTCCCCCCTGCCTTCTCTTGGGAGTTGCTTCCAGCTAAGCTCTCACTCCAGGCCCCCACCAAAGCTACACCACGGCTGCACTACCATTACTACTATTTACCTACGTAGGAAATCCATCATTCAGGGGTTTGACAGTTCTGTCAGCAGGATGGGCAGATGTGAGATGGAGAGCTTCTGGACAGCGTTACTAGTTGCATCAGCTATCTGATCAACATAGACATTTACACATCTACTCAATGCTGCAAACAAGTGAGCAGGTAAAACTAAAACTCCTGGGTGGCACAGAATGTACATGTTACTTTAATGGAGAACATTACCTTGCCTGTGCTGAGCTTCGAACTAGCCAAGAAGTCAGGACAAATCTTCACTTGCACAATAACCTTCAAAAGATGAAATTCTATAGAAAACCATGCTTACAGGTGTACTCGTGAAAAAGTGAGTTTTGCCATGCTGAATTTTAATACAGAGTCTTCAGCAGTAAGGAAATCCAAGCAGAAAATCTTAGTCAGCATACTCCCAAAAAAACCAAAACAAGATTCAGAGGAGTCATTTATAAAATCCTCCTGATCAGAGCAGTGAATCCTTCTCATTATAATCACTTTCCTCTCATTTCCTTGCTAATGGAGTTGGGTAAACATCCCACCTCCAGCAGCGGCTCCAACTCACGTTCACACGTGAATTTGGATAGGACGGCTCAGTGATTACTGCTTATACCTCTCAGCTTTGTCTGCTGCAGCATCCTACCCCTGCAACAGGGACACAGAATGAAACATCTCTGCTACGCTGCAGTCCACAACCTGCAGATTAATTTGAACTGTCACTAATTTCCTTCTTAAATTAGAACAGAGGACTGTAATCTGTAGGTCTTGATCACATAACTTCTGCCATCCCTGCTCGAGGGTCCGTAATGCCTGACAGGGCAAAGAGGTAGGAAACCTGGGACTCCACTTCTCCTCAACCGGCTGAGTTAGAACTGCATCTCCAGACTTTCAGAGGAAGACTGAAACCTGGATAATGCTTAAAACCTGTAGTTCATTGCAGTAGTAGGGGAATACCTTCCAAAGTTAATCAATTTTCTGAAACAGATTAGATGATGCTTATCTTAGTTGGCAGAACTGCTATTGTTATAAATGGTGATAACAATCTTTTCCCCCCCTAAATTCCTGTCTGCAGTAGCTAAAAAGATTGCGCCGAATCTTTAGCTCATTTTAACCAGAACAAGGCTGTTTTCCTTTCCCAGCATTTATATTTCTAAATAGTCCCGGGCACTGGAAAACTAGATTTTTATTTCTAAGTGCATATTGCAAATTTTCTCACATCTTTCTATATTCTCATATTTTCTTTTATTTTATTTTATTTTATTTTTGGCTGAACATCATCTATTTTGTATTCTTCTGTGGCTTAAATATCACCTCCATTAAAAAAATTACAGACAGTGCAAAACACAAAACCAGTGGATCCGATTTCCAGAGAGTTATGCTGGCATGGAAAGATCCTTGCTAAGCTTTAGGACAGCAGAGCCCTTCTTTTGTTCCCTGGTGATGGGAATGTGGCCTGGAAGTTAGCTCGAGATCACTTCCAATCTTCAGCAAATCCTGAGTTGCCAAAATAGTCTGCCTTGGCAAGGTGAGCGAGCCAGAGAACAAGTTTGCTGCCCTGGTCTCTCCTTCCATCCCACAAAACCTTTTGAGATTTCTTAATTGTTGGTGATCTTCATTGAGAAGCCAATCTTTACTTTTTTTGTCTTTGTGTAGAAAAATCAGAGTATCATCCCAGAATAATCCCATGCTTAGGGCAGTCACTGGGTTGTGATTCAAGTCTCTTGGCTCTTATCCAAATCAAAGACTTTAATCTTTATTTCCTACAGCCCAGGTGAACTCTATACCACGAGATCATTGCATGTGCTTTTTCTGTCTTTTCTCATCTGAAAATTTTACTATCAAAGCTTGTAGTCCTGACAAGTTTGGTTTCAAGGAGTCAGCAGGTTCTGACGAGAAAGTTGGTTGGGTTTGGTTTTTTTTAATTCCTTGGACCCTTTTGAGTAACTTCTTTTTCTTTTTTAGCCTGGTCCCAACAAAAAGGTGTTTATGAATTCTGCTGCCCGTCTGTCATTCCTTTGAATCCGCAGCCACTTTCACATAAATTTGAGCAGGAAGAATGGTTCAAAAGCAACTGCATCCCAATACACTCCATGGAAATCAACAGCTGGGCAGAGCAGAGAAACCCATGCAAACATCTCCTGCAAAGGAAAGATGAGTAGAAGCCAGCTACTCAACAGCTGGTCGCTGCCTAATCGGCATGGGCATAGCCCCGTCATGCAGTGTGGTATTTTTGCTCAGTAGAGATGTTAACAGGAGCTTGGGAGAGGAAGAGAGACTAGAAATGACCAAATAATCCTTCTCATGATTAACTCAAGCACAGCCAAATTTTTAGTGTTAATGGTGTTTGTAACGGTTATCTCCTGTAAGAAGGTACGTGTGCTCCATGTGTATGTTTGATGAGTTTCTTTTCAAGACATCAAAACATGGGAATATATGCAAAAAAGCTAGCACCTTATCTGTGTTTGCTGAGGTCCATCCTGAATTAGGTACAAATGTTTGCTTTGAGAATTATGTATTAAGCCTTTACTCTCCACTGCTTTAATCAACAGGAGCAGAACCAAGTTCTGAGACTGAAGTCCTGCATGTTTCACCATGCTTTTTAGCTCCACATCTTCACTGGGAGCAATGCCAAGTCTGAACATCCAGGAAGAACTTGCGAGAGAGAACTGAGCACACAAAGTTTGGAGTAGTATCAAGCAGGCAGCAAGACTCAGTAGAATAATAAACAGTTTGAAAGATAAGACTCTTGCATGACTGAGCCCTTGTACCGAATACACACTCAGTATGGGATACTGTAATCTAGTAGTGTCTAGACAAACATATCTTACATAGTTTTCTTTCTTCTCTAACATGAATGCAGCTAGAAGATTTCTGTGATGCTTTGACCGTGGCAATTGGCACCCGCTGTTCTTCAACTCGCAGCCTTTCGTTATGTTTTCTCTCCCCTGTCCAGCTGAGGAGGGGAGTGATAGAGCGGCTTTGGTGGGCACCTGGCATCCAGCCAGGGTCAACTCACCACAATTTCCCAAAAGAAAATACATTAAGAGAATTTCAGGTTGCAGGTTTACACACTCACTAGTCAAAGAATATCCAGGTGAATTTTGCACAGAATCCCTATCCTGTTTTTATAATACATAGTTGTCTGTGCACACGGTTCCTCTTTTTGCCTGTTCCAGGACTAAAGTCTCAGAAACAAAATCTTTGTTAAGAGTTTTTGATGCAAGGTTGTACATTCATAGCACAGTGTATTCATGTGACAGGAAATTATGTGTTAACTGCATGATCAATGAGAGTGTAAAGAAGACACAGGAACCTAGTATAATATTCTCGTTCATCATCATTTATCATAATTAAACAAAAATGATGAGTGATTACAAAATATGCATAATGGACACAAATATATTTTTTTAAAAATTAAGCCCTATGTCAGCAGTTTGGAATAACATCTCTTTTGGTTCTGAACAGGCAAATAAAGGCATACCTTACACAGTTCTGCATGATGGTTTTGGTACAATGAACTCTTGAACTGCAAGAATCAAAGCCTGGGGTAACTGTGATAAGCAGATTTAAGAAAATCATTGTGTAGTCCAGGTGGTGGGAAATTTTCAACAGATTGAAGTTACAGCAACTATGTGTTTTATAGTTTGATCTGGAAGAATAATGTAACAGCTGTCAGTACATCTGGCAAGAATTTGTTGAAACTTAAGTCCTGTAACTTCATGTTCAGTCCTGAGTGAAAAAGTTATCAGAATTGGCTCCTCTGGTTAAGATTACCAGAGTTGCAGACTAACAAAAGGGACATTGGGACCTGGTCCATCCTCCATTCACCGCTCATCAAGCAGATGCCTTCTGTTAAGATGTCCAGGGAATCATATTCTCTTGGATTATTTTTGCTCAGTTTAATGGCAGAAATGAAGATGCTGTGAACATCCTAGCTTTTGAAAGCAGCTCCAGTTAAGACAGAGATACCGTCTTCAAAGTTTCTTCTTTTTTGCTTCAGGAAAGCAAAACTGCATCAGTCTGTTTGTGTATTTAGCTCACTGATTTTGTCAGATCACATTTTGCTCCTGTTAGCCCTGTGGGATCACATCCAATGTTTTTTCAGAGTTTAGACTATGAACAAATAGGAACAGTGTGACATAACAGCAGGTTTTATTTTCTTTTTAGGATACATGTGTGTTTTCTTGTTGCAAACTAAGAGTTGACAAATAGATGACAAATTCTGGATGGCATTTGAACTAAACTTTCATTAAGCTGGCAGCGTCTTTATGTTTATTTTTGGTGGAATGACCTTTCAATGTGTAAAGGCACTAGATGCTTCCTGATTAAGTTATACTTCCACATGAAAAACACTTTCAGCTCAGAGGAATTACATGGGAACAATTGATGAAGGTATCTTCTGCTTTCTCACGGCCTCCTGCTCAAATTGTAAGATAAGTGGGGGGGACGACACATTTACCTGAAACATAAAGCTGAAATGTCATTTGCTTTTTCTTAGTTGCAGTTCCTATTGCTGTTTGTCATTACAACCACGTTTTAGAAGAGTTGATGGGGTCGATGAGCTACATGAAAAAACAGAACTGATTCTTCTGGTTTTGACCTGTAGGTAAGATTTCTTCCTCTTAAAAAAGGTAACAGATGTTAAAATAAAAGAACATTTCAGTGCAGCTAAAATAAGTGAGCATTTAAATGCAGCAAACCAAGCCTTCTTTGTGTTTTCTCATTTTTTAAATTTTGAATCATTTGACTATTCCTCTTCCATTTACTTACGCATTACTGTCAATTAGCTTACATTGCTCAGCTCCCATCTTGACCTAGCTCTGGTCTCCTACCTGTCTGCTGTGAGGGTATGTCTGTATGCGTGTGCTTAGCAATTGCAAAATTCAAAAAGCTCAGACTGTTAGCCCTGCCTCCTTGTAAATGTCAACTTTTCAGCTAAGTCAGATAAAACATAAATACATTTCATTTAGACGAAACATTAGGTTTTTGGGGGAGAAATTAACAAAAACCACAAACCCAAGGTCAGGAGTGGAAAGCATGTTCTCAGGACGTGATTTAAGTTCAGGCTCCTTTCCTGGTTGTGCTCCATAATTCTGTGCTAAATCCCAGTTAGCTCACAGGAGTCTGACCAGACCAGTCTGACCAAGGGCTGCATAACAGTCGCGAGGAGACCCCCGAATTTTGCCCCAGGTGTTTCTATTACACATCTGAAAGCTTCCATATTTGAAGAGTTATTTTAAGTCTCACTTCACCTGCTGTTCTTTGAAAGGATAATTTGATCCATAAAGGAAGACAAATTAGATTTAAAAGAGGCTGGATGTCAAGACTAACCCTTTTGCTGTTGAAGTAAGGATGATGGAGGGGAAGAAAAGACTGTATTTAAGTCTTGTTTCCTTCCCCCTGCTTCTCCGCAGGGCCTTGACCTGGCTGTCCTGCACCTTACAGTGTCACTGCTGCTCTGTGTTCAGCTGGACGAGAGTAGCCCCTCAAAGACACTCACAAACTGCACCCCAGATTTCTCCCCTCCTGCCCTGTTACCTCCCTTCTCGCTTCTGGGGAAGCAGTGGTGCCAGAGGCTGCACTGGCTTCTGCCTCCTGGGGTGTCCCTATTCCTAATTCCACATTGCCCTCCTAGGGTAACTTGCACTACCTTCCAGGAAGACCTCCAGCAGTCTAAGGTAATGATTAGGAACTCAAACCTTTGCTGTGTCTTGATTTCCTCCATAAATCTGTAAAATGCAGGTTCTGTAGAATAAAAAAAAAAAAAAAAGTGTTTTGATTTTAGAGCTGAGGTGAAGACAAGTTAGCAAACCAACTCTGCAAAATTTCACTGCCACAGTACAGCTTCCAGGCTTGCTGCATGTAATTAAGAATAAGGTATGCAAGCTAACAAGTTCTATTAGATAAGCTGCTCTGACAAAGAGATAAATCAAGAGGCTAGCCCCAAACTAGTCCTTTGCTAGAGTCTATAGTTAGCGAAAACTGTTTGCAGGGAATGTTGTAACTTCAGCTGCCCACTGGAATAAGTAAAGTGGTGCTGGAAAAGAGAGATAACTGCGTGACCACAGATTATAAATGTTGTCTTAATTTCTCATTTAACTCCTTTGTCATTTGACAACTTCTTAATTTCATCCCTAATGCTTCCTGCCATCTTTGTGAGTCATAGGTGTGTTGAAACAGAGGGCTGCTGACTTAGAGCATCTGAGAGACTTTGTTTGCACGCAGTTTCAGATGAGAATTGCTGTATCTGACTTGAAAATATCACTGGTGTGTCAGGAGATGGGAGACATTAAATTTCTCTATAGACTTAAGTTTCTGTTTTCCATTTATCATACAAAATTAAAGAAATACAAATTTGTTGAAGGTTCTTGTTATTAAGGAATGCTTCATAAAAAAAGCAGTAAAGCAGCACTTTAGAGAGGCAAAACACCACATAAATGTTATCTCTTGTTAAATGATACATGTAGCTGTTTGAAAAAGTCTCTTACACAATCAAGAAGTGTCCTCAAGCCTCTCTCTATCAGTAGAGAAAACTGACCAAGTAGAGCTGAAAAGCCGATCCTTTCACTGCAGCACAAGGTCAGCTGTCTTGATTGTGTTTGTCCAAAAATCAGATCCACTTATTTTGCCATCGTTTTCAGGTAATTAAGCAGCTACAAGATATCATTTAGCTCAAACCACGCTCTGTCCAGATAGACAGTCAAAACCTCTTGCTTAAGCAAAAATAAACTTTTAACTCTGACAAGTGGGATCTAGCACCTGTGGTCAATACTCTGACATTGATTTTTAAGTAGATGTCCTGGTTTTGGCTGGGATAGAGTTAATTTTCTTCCTAGTAGCTGATATAGTGCTATGTTTTGGGTTCTGTATGACAATAATGTTGATAACACCCTGCCCTTTCAGTTGTTGCTAAGTCATGTTTAGTCTAAAGTCAAGGATGTTTCAGTTTCTCATGCCCAGCCAGCAAGAAGGCTGGAGGGGCACAAGGAGTTGGGAGGGGACACAGCCAGGGCAGCTGACCCCAGCTGGCCAAAGGAATATTCCATACCATGTGAGGTCATGCCCATTATATAAACTGGGGGGAGTTGGCCTGGGGGGATTGCTGCTTGGGAACTGGCTGGGCACTGGTCGGCAGGTGGTGAGCAATTGCGTTGTGCATCACTTGTGTATTCCAATCCTTTTATTATTATTATTGTAATTTTAATATTGTTATCATTATCATTATTAGTTTTTTCCTTTCTGTATATTTTTATCACTGTTTTCATCATTATTGTTGTTGTTGTTATTATTATCATTATTATTTTCCCTTCCTTTTCTGTCCTATTAAACCGTCTTTATCTCAACCCACAGATTTTACTTTTTTTTCTGATTCTCTCCCCCATCCCACTGGTTGGGGGGCAAGGAGCGAGCGAATGGCTGCGTGGTATTCAGCTGCCTGCTGGGCTAAACCACGATAATCAGTCAGCCTGAACAATTTTTACACAAGGATCTTCAAGGAATGGGCTGAAGTTTCTCATCCCACAATACTCACGATAAATTCTGGAAGAGTAGGGCAATTCCAGAAAATGGATTAAACACAAATATTGTGTTAAAATTCAAAAAAGAAAGGAAAAAAATTAAAAATAAAAGTACGATTCCTGTAACTTTAACCAGCTCTAAATAAATTAACAAAAAGACCACTTAGGATTCAGTGCCTAAAAAGCAGTTGTATGGAACGTAAGCCTAGTCAATAGTCCTTATGGCATTTTTTAAGGAGATTGCTGCTTTGGTTGATAAAAATATCTGCAGACAAAATGGGCCATTGTACTTAATGAATTATTGTCTTTCAATAACACTAAATGACATTCTGTATAGCAAATTAGAGCTATAGACAGGCATCAAGGTACATATCGAACAGATTAAGACATGCTAATTAACAAATCTCAAAAAGGTTCTTGTTAATGGGAAAACATAATTGCATAGCAGTGTTTCCAGAGAAGTTCTCCTGCGATCAATGCTATCCAATGCTTTGAATACTGCAAATCTGTCTGTCTTTAAACCTATTAGAAAAACCTAGCTTTCAGTACGTACTTTGAGAAGATTTCTAAGTCAGCGTATAATTGCTTTATAAAGTGCTTCACTCCTTGGATGTTGATGTAATTAAATCTACACCCACTTTTTGTCTACAAGTTGCAGGGACCTCAGATACCTCTGAAACTGAAATGAACCTTAGTTGCTTTTTAAACTCATGTCAAGAAGACTATTTTTGTGTCAGCTGATGTTCCGTTTTCTAGTAAATTGCCCAGCCATTTCCTTGACCTTGCTCTCAGCTTCGGTGAAGGTTTTCTGCGACACCCCGGACTGGTGTAAGGAACCAATGCTGGGTTCCTACCAAAGGCCTCTTTGGTTTCATGGATAGAAACGCATGATGTGGTTTAAGAAACTTCTGAAGCATTTTTTGTCATCCTTCATTTTGGAGTCATGTGGCACAAATTATCTCCGTTATCAGCTCTTCATACTGTTCCCACACTCTCAAATGACTAGCAAAATAAAATAGAAGCACCAGTGCTGTAAGTTTTGATTAATACAATCTGGGAAGCTTGAACTCAGGAAACATTTTTTCCTGCATTTAAAACAAATATTTTTATTGCTGCATTAAACAAAAATACTTGCACTGTCAGAGACTTGGCAGTTACAACAGCGATGCACATTATTGATGCTAGTCAGTAACGGGCACCATAACGCCATTCTGTCTCACAGCACCTCATCTGTCACGCTGTATCATGTCTTGTAGCTATAAGCACTGGAAACTATCATAACACTCAGAGAATGCCTGTGATTTACTGCCTATAGGCCAAATAACCAAAGACATGAAATAAATAATTTCACTTGCTGATCTGCAGAGAGAGAGATGTATTAAAAAAATCTATATATCTAGACATATGTATCTTCTGACACAACCTTTCTCACTTGCTACTTTTTAAAAAGTTTCCCAGGCAATAATGGGAAAAAAAAAAAAAAGCAGAGAAAACCAAGGTTTAAAGGGCACGAAATGAGGATGGTTAGTGTGAAACTTTATTAAAGCTCTAGTGCAATGTTTTTTTAAGGGAAGAAGGGAATAACATTTATTGTTGTTTTGACTGTTTTTTGGAGACAGCTGGTCATTTTGCATATGGTAGAGTATTTAAAATATTTTGGTAACACAATCTTTACAAAACTACACGTCTCTGAAGGAGATGACTGTTTTACGTTGCTGCTGTAAATCGAGTCTCTTCTCAGAGCAGTATATGGAATTAACTTATTCGTATAGATGTGTACTCTAGTTTCATTCACTTTTTTAGCCCATAGACCTTCCCAGGAAGCATTGCTAATCCGCATACACTGCACCAAGACTTCAGTCTGCCAGGTATGGATCACACCAATCCAGTAGCGAATTTTATGGGACCTACAGAGCAGTGCAAACTCCTGCTGTGCTGTTGGTTAATTTACAGCTCCCCATGCAGGCACTCCTGAATGCCACGCAGATGGTTTGCATCAGGAATGAGTTTTGTCCGTGCTATAGAAATATGTGGTTTATATCAAGTCTCAGACTCGGGCACATGCAGGGCACTGCGCAGGTCACTTCAAAGCGATACGCAGCTGGCGTTTGCCCCTGCCACCAGTACCCACCACCTCTCTCCCTGTTGTTCGTGCCTCCTTCCACTGCCTTTGCCAGTGGCAGTATCTGACAAAAAAGTGTTTGATCCCTGCTGGATATGCAGATTCTTTATATGCAGATCTTTGGCTACTCAAAACCCATGGTTAGAATATTCCAGTAATTCCTTATGTATTCAACCTTCTGTGTTTTCAATACATTTTCAAAAGTTACTTAAGCCACCTCTATCTGCATCTATGAGCTAGAACAGCTTCTTCCAGAAATATATGCCTGGCAACAGTCTTGCGTGTTTAAGTTAAAGATAGGAAAACATTACTGTGTGAGCAGCAGGCATGAAAATATCTAGTTTGATAAGTATATAGGCAGTTTTCTCCATGACATTACTATTTTGGAAAAGGGAGAGTATTTAAGAGTACTTGAATATTCAATATGTATACAAATTGAATTTCTTCCAGAGTAAGAGTGCTGTGATTACTCTGCAGTAACTGCATGTGAGGATACTCGTACTCTGCCTGTGCAGAGCTATTCCGATCCATTTTCTCACTGACAATGCCTAACTTAACTTCTCAGTAGATAAAGGAAAAGTTACCATAAAAATTCTTCTATTAAACCTATTTTTGTAGTGAGAACAGTTTAACAATGTTAGCAAGGATTTTTATGTTTGATGTAAAAAGGAGAGCACTTCCAGGAGAAGAGTTTCCAGAAACCATTGCTCGATGCCTCTGCTGAAATTGCTGATGAAGGATGATAACGCACAAGGCTTCTTCCTTCGAAACTTCTCTGAGACATTGTCACCGCTCCATTGTCGCTTGTCCCGAGTCCCAGTCGCAGGCACTGAGTTCTGCTCTGTGATACCACTTCTGTTTGGGGTTCAAAGTGTTAATTAATGGCGCTTTCTTCTGTGCCTACGATAGAGGTTGGTTTCACGGTCCCAAATAACAGCACCAACAGTACGCTTCCTATAGAACACCTCATTATGGTGTATATGGAACGAAACGAGACACACAGGCCTCCTTCCCCATCGCCTCTGCTCTTGTGAGCCCCTGAAGCATTGCGCGTCTCGTAACGATCACAACCTTTACAAGTGCTACTGTACTTACGCACGGTGGTATCTGAAGACAGGCAGGCTGTATTACCGCTAGCGCATGGGGACGGTATATGAAATCGTGACCTCTGCTTGCGAATGCGACGCGCAATAGTAACATATTCCAGTAGAAGTCGGGCTTCCCTCAGCAAGCACGCGGCAACGCAATAAACAATTACCGGCTGGGCCCCCCGAGGTGTATCAGACCGCTTTTTTCGTCATTTATGCACACACTACCGCCACGCTCCAGCGCAGCCTCGGTACGTCAGGCCCCCACGGGACAGAAACCCCCGCGGGCCTGTGGTTCAGCACGGGCTTTCCCCAGCTGCTTCTGAAGGCCGGGGCTGGCGGCACCCCGCGGGGGCCGGGGCCGGGGCCGGACCCTGTCCCTGTCCCTGGGCCTGTCCCGCTGGGCCCCGGCGCTGGCGGGAGGCGGCGGCGCCCACAGGCGAATCTTCCCGGGCTGCCGCCGGCCAATCCGCGCCGCCCGGGCTCGCCCC